>PVIY010001862.1:0-113396 GCA_004026745.1 Myrmecophaga tridactyla | reverse complement strand
CTATGTAAAGTATAATTGATAGTTGAAGCAAAAATATAGCAATATATTACAGGTTTTTTAACATATGTGTAATTTAAATGTGTGACAACAATGGTATCAAGAGTACGGGGATAAATCGAAGCATAGTATTGTAATATATTATACTAAATGTGATGTGGTATATTATGAGAAAGTAGCTTAAGAAGTATATCACAAATTATAAAACAGTAATGAATAAAATAAAACAAAAAAAGTAGCTAGCAATTCAACAAAGAAGATAAAATGTGATCCCAAAAATTATTCAATTAAATTTAAAAAAATAAAAAATAAAGAAAGAGGAATTGAGAACAAAAGAGAATATGGGACAAGCAGAGCACAAATATAACAATAATTCTCTGAAACATGTCCATGTAAATAATACACTAGAAGTAATTGGTTTAAATACCTACAATGAAAATGTAGAAATAACCAGATTGGATAAAAGCAAGACCCAAGTATATGATGCTTACAAGAAATGTGCTTTAAATATAAACACACAAATAGGTTAAAAATTTAAAAATGGAAAAAGTGTATTGTGCTAACACTAATTTAAAAAAGGTAGAGTGACTAATATCAAATAATATTTCAGCTCAAACCAATAGCACTACAAATAAAGAAGATCATTTCATAATAAAAAGGGATCAATTTACAAAGGGAACATACCACTCCTAAGTGTTTATGCACCTAATTGTAAAGTTTCTAAATATATCATAGTGAATTTCAGTTTATCCAAAGAACGCATGGTTGTTTTAACATTTGAAATGTATCAATGTAATTAACCAGGTTAACAAATTTAAAAAGACAAAACATCTCAATAGACTCTGAAAAAATGTGAAAAATCCAACATCCATTCTTGATCAAATTCTCAAAGTAGGAAAAAGAAACAAATTCCTCAGTCGCTAGAAGGAATCTATGAAAAGCCTACAGCTAAAATCATAATTATGAAACATTAAATTTGTGTCCTCTGAGATCAGGAAGACGGTGAAGATGTCTCCTCTCACCACTTGTATTCAGCACTATACTGAAGATGCTAGTGAGTGCCAAAAGAAAATAAAAGACAACCATATCAAAAAGGAAAATAGAAAACTGTTTCATTTGCAGACAAAATTATCGTGTATGTAAAAAGGAAGAAGTAAATCTGAGTTTATTTGCGGACATGATAGCTAGGGGGAAAATTTGCAGGAATCTACAAAAATATATAGATTAACAATATAAAAATCAATTATATTTATATATGCTATCAATGAACAATTGGAAATTGAAATAAAAACAATATCTTTCATAATAATATAAATAAAATAAGTAATACTTAGAAATGAATATGATAAAGGGTGCAAAAAAACTCATATATTGATAACAAAATCATGCTTAGAGAGATTACAGACACAGATAATGGAGAGATATTATGTTCATGAAAGATTTACTGTCAGTTCTTTATAAATTGATCTATACATTGAATACTTCCCCCATGAAAATTTCTGCTTGCTTTTTTTTCTTAGAAATTGACATTCTAAAATTAATTTGGAAATTCAAATAACCTAGAATAAGCAAAACAAACATGAAAATGATAAACAAATTGAGGACTAACATTAACTGATTTGTAAGCTTGTTATGAAGCTATATTAGTCAAGACAGCATGGTATCAGTGTCACTATGTAAAAATTGACTTTTTTAGAATAGATAAAATAAATTTGATAATGCCATGTAATGAAATACTATTCAGCCATAGGGAATAAAAAAACAAACTACTGTTTATGCATGCAATACTCTGGTTGAATTAAAGAATACTATGTTGAGCCAAAGCTCAACATATGGTGTATTTTTCATTAATATTTATTTATTATAACTCAATAAATGTATCCATTATATTTATTATTCATACTTTGAATAGAATTTTCATTCTAACTTGGTTTGAATGCTATATTAAAGTCATAAAATCTCTTGAGTTTGATATATTCTCTTAAGAGCCACACTTTGTGACATTTGCCTTGCAGAACATGATGCTGAAATACATTGAGTCTTTTGCTGCCTTCTTCTTTGCAATAGATGAGAAAGAAGAGAAGGCTGAACAATTTTGTAGTAAGAGTCTCTGAACAGAAAGCTCAGAAGGCTCTGCAGTGTGACCACATGGGACTTTTATCTTTAGAAAGCCAATAATAGGGACTCAGTGAAGAGCAAAGATACTGCCTATGAGCTTTAGCTTAATATCAGGAAAAGAGATGCACTCTGCTGTCCTATTCCCTGACTCCACTTAAAATCACCACAGTCCCCCCAAAACAGTTAACTTTCCACTGTATCTCATTGTCCTAACAGATACAAAATATTTACATGTAATTTTTCTACCTAACGGCTTTTGAACAGCTTGTGGTTTTTAAGTTAGAAGACATCAAAAATACTTTTTGATTTATGAAATTGAATCTGTATTGTTATGGAGCCTTTCAAAGAAAACATTTTAAATTTTTTTCTGAATGTAAAATTTTCTTTCTCTATTCCCAGTATTGATTCACGTTCTTAAAATTGTGACTACAGTTGAAGATACACCTATATCTACACTTATCCTGTGTTCCCTCACACTATTTTATTTGTCTCATACCAAATTTCCCTCTTAGTATGCTCAGCATTCTACTCGTATCCATCAATGAACTCCAGAAAAATCTTTGATCTTTATAATACCACAGACCGAAAATATGTATTATATATAAATATCTGTAATTTGATTTTTCAAGCAAGCACTTCTTTAAGTTAATATTATTGTCTTTTTTATTCTAATATATATGCACCCACAGTTGTATGTTAAAGTAGAAAGAAAAATGGATTAGGCTTTAAGAAAAAACTAAGTTTTACAGTAAATTCTGCCTTTACAGGAAAAGGTCATCATTAAGTCGAATAAATTGCCCATTATCTCATTATCTTATTTTCTCATTGAAATAGTGGGAGAGGCTCTAAAATACATCATCTCTAAAGTCTTCCAGCCCTGGCAAGGAAAGAAAATACAATGGAATTTTCCCTATAGTTGGCTCAGCTTGACACTTAGCACAGCTGCATGAATTAGGCTGCACTTTGGATACGTTCTACAAATTTTAATCTCTATCTGAACACGTAAGTTATGTCTTAAGCCAAATATACCCCCGGCAAAAACTAATTTTTTTTTCACTCGAAGAAGACTATTTTGAAATAGTTACTCTTCCCAGACAATGAATAAGCCTTCTAAAGTACAAAGGGGTAAATAAACCAATCTTTTTTTCTACGAAGTAAAATTTTATTAATAGTAATAAAATAGATAAGTAATTATAGAAATTTAATTTGTACTATACTAAAGGTATACATTGAGGTATTCTTAAAGATATAAAAGGAAAAGGACTTCCTCTAAGGGGTGTAATAATTTCAGACCAGCACTGCTATGTATAGTTCTAACAAAAAGAAAATGCCAATTAAACCAGGACGCTTGGCTAAAATTTTATGTAAAATAGCTGAGCCGGGGGACCACAGTCAGGGGACAAGGAGCCTTTTAGATGATATTAAAGACTTTCAATTTTACTTAGAGTACCTGGGAATCAACTAATCTGGCTGATGAGCTTCAAATATAGAAAATCTTTCCGGTATAGTGTGGAAGATAGACGTGAGAAGAAAAGAGTGAAACTGAACTTAGAGAGACCTTTTAAAAGTCTGAGATAGCAGTCCTGCTGATGAATTATTACCGAGACAAAGGGATAGAAGGAAAGAAAGAATTTGGAAAATAAGAATGCCAGGATTGCCAATCAATTGAAGGTTTACTTGTAAAGTAGAAGGAGAGATAAGCTGGGTTCTTACAATTCTGGATGAGCAACTGTATGGATCCTTGTAGTTCTCCAAAATGCACAATACAAGAGATTGAGGGGAAGAAAATAATTTTAGTTTTGAACAATCTGATTCTGCTAAGTAGCTGACATATATTTTAAGTGATTTTTGTAAGGCCTTAGGGAATAATTGTAGTGTGGTGAATGAAATAAATAAAAATTTAGCTAATTTTAGTAAGAGAATATGTTGGAAATAAGATTTCACCTGAGGAAGAGACCTGAGCAGTGTCAACCTGAAATATGTGCTCATGAGAACGGATTTGAAAACTTGGGATGAAGATGTGGAAGAAACTGGAACTGGGGGGTAAGTTGTTTGATGAGTCATCTAGAGAAATTTGAAGCTGCCCAGGATTATAGGTTGATTTGAGGAGTCTCAAAACCTTAGTTATATAAATGGCAACTGGAGGTAAATTATTGCAAGGCAAACAAGTGACCTAAGTCCTCAAAAATTAAAGGACTTCTTTTCCTGAGGATGAGAGGCTGACAGTGTCGATGGATCTCTAGAGTGCTAGATGCTTCCAGGCACTGTCTCCACTTGAATATCAATAACCGACCCAAGAGAGGGATATGAGGGAAACACTGTCATGAATTGAGCACTTTTGAAAGGTAAATTAAGTTTCAAACTGAGAATTTCAGGAAAGCATCTTAGTTAAAAGCTCAAGGATTTATGTTTGTATGAGGTTATGAGAGAATAAATAGTGAGGCTTGCATTTTGTATAATGGCCAAAGGTCATAAGGATTAGGAGCACGCATGAGATTAATTAGGTATAGTTCCATATAGGTCAATAATAAGAATTAGTAGGAACAGTACTTCAGGTACACTCATAGAGGTTGAATATGACCAGTGCATATCTCAGCTGGAAATTTTTCATGGGTTAGTCTGTAAGGATGGGTTATGTGACTTCGAATGGGCTTAGAGCAGCTTTATAATCTGGGTGCAGGAGAGCAAAATGAAAATGCAATGCCTCCTGTTAAAAAAGTTTAGAATTTACATACTTTGAGAGTAGAGCAGGAAACCAAGCCTGAGGTGCTTGTGAACACTGAGCCATGTGTGCCTGCACAGGTCACACACCCGGGAAGCTGGCATAGGATAATAGGCTTGCGACTACTGTTATGATTTGTACATATGAAGATGGCAAATTCAGTAAAGAGACCTGCTTAATGCAACACTAGGAATAAGGCGCATGTTGAATTAACAAACATGTAAAATCACTTCTAGCTGAAATAACTTCGTCTTTAAACAGTGTCACTAAATTAAAGTTTATGAATGGTCTTAGTTTGTCAGGGATGCTGTTCTACTTTGCTAGCTGCCAAATGCAATATACCAAAAACGGAATGGCTTTTAAAAAGGGGAATTTAATGAGTTGCTAGTTTATAGTTCTAAGGCCGAGAAAATGCCCCAATTAAAACAAGTCTATAGAAATGACCAATCAAAGGCATCCAGGGAAAGATACCTTGGTTCAAGAAGGCCGATGAAGTTCAGGTTCTCTCTCATCTGGAAAGGCAGATGGTGAACACAGTCAGGGCTTCTCTCTTGGCTGGAAGGGCACATGGCAAATACAGCATCATCTGCTAGCTTCCTCTCCTGGCTTCCGTTTCATGAAGCTCCCCGGGAGGCGTTTTCCTTCTTCATCTCCAGAGGTCGCTGGTTGGTGGACTCTCTGCTTCATAGTGTTGCTCTCTCTGAATCTCTCATTCTCCAAAATGTTTCCTCTTTTATAGGACTTCAGAAACTAATCAAGACCCACTCAAATGGGTGGAGACATGTCATCCCCTAATCCAGTTTAACAACCATTCTTGATTAAATCACATCATCCAGGAAGATGATCTCATCACAGTTTCAAACATACAGTATTGAATAGGGATTATTCTACCTTTATGAAATGATATTTTGATTAAAACATGGCTTTTCTAGGGGGCTTATTTCCTTTCAGACCAGCACAGATGCTATAACAAATAGCTTCACCCAGGCTGATTGGCTTAAAGAACAGGAATTTATTTTCTCACAGCTTGGCAGGCTTGAATTCCAAAACCACAGTATTGGTAAGAGCATGCTATTTCTGAAGTCTGCAGCATTCTGTACAGTCTATAACTCAGTCTCTGGCTCTGTCACATAGCCATCCCTTTCCTTCAGTCTGTCTCCTTTAACTACTCTATCCAAACTTCCTGTCATAAGGATTGCAGTGATACTGCATTAAGGGCCACCCTAATTCATTCTGGCCTTATCTTAAAAGCCTATTCAAAGATCCTATTTGCAAATGAGTTCACATCCACAGGACCAGTAGTCAGGACATGAAGATGTCTTTGTGGGTGACATGACTCAATTTCATATGAACTTCATGTAATTATGAATCTCAGAAATACTTATTCATTAATATGCTTTCCAATTCATTAATCTAAGATGGTATATTACTGCCCAAAAGACTGCAGTGCATCTTAAATCTCCAACATATTATTTCACTTGAAGAAAAGATTATTGAAACCATGAGGCAAGCATTAAAAGCACAAGCCTTGGGGAACTTGAAATAAATAAGTAATGGTGAGATCTTCATAGTGTAATAAACCTAAATAATAAGCTATGAGTATACTATGAAAACTAAGGTATGCAGATGATAGTAAGTGAATTAACAGTGGAGTCATCTAGTCAACTGCTACCCTAGTCAACGCTAAAGCTCACTAACAATAATCATGATTAGATTACACATTGCAAATTGTTGGATATTCTGATCTGAAACCAAACTTTATACAACTTTGTGGCTTTTGTGATTTGATGTGCTGAGTACCATATGGACAAGTCCTCATTTGAGAAACAGATTCTTCGAAGAGGAGCTTTCATCCATTTTATAAATCCTGAGTGTTAAGTGCTGATGGCAGTTTCAGATCTTGTTCCCAATTCTGATATCTTGTAGTCTTATAAATTGATGATCTGCTCAGTCATTTGATAATATTTATAAATCAATGAAAAAACAATGTATTTGTTTTTTTCCCTGATTTAACACTAGTTTGGTTGTCAACCAAAATCAGTGTTATTAAGATTTCTTTAAAAAACCTTTAAATCTTGAAAATTTGCCCTGCTGAGGTAGCACAAAGAAATCTCAATCATCTATACTGAAATATATTAACTAAAGCAGAAGTTAGGTAAAATGATTTCTTTCCTTGATTACTCATATTTGGACACAAGTCCAGAGATACTATAAGACTTGCTTGAGAGTAAAAATATTACTTTGCGTTATTAGTTTAATTTTTTATAAAACACTGGAAGTATGTTTTGTGATGAGTGCTATAAAAATGATTTTTGAGCTTTTCAAAAATTATGCTACATAAATCTAGCTTCTGAGTAGTGTACATATCTTCAGGAAATATGTATGTTGTCAGCTCTACTTCCAAATATTGTTCAGTAGTCCAAAGCATGACTATAATTTTCTATATTGAGATCCAGTATATGAATACAAATTATTCTTAATTCTGTTATTCTGAGTAAATAATAAATGCAGAGCATTATATTTCACTCAGCTTTATATAATTTTATACTATGTTGGATAATTGCATAAGTCCAGAAGCCCAGCCAAATAGAAGTATACCAAAGTGAGCCGAAGCGTGACATCTTATACAGAAGGCTGTCAAAGAGTATATTCTTTCCCTCTGACTAATCAATGATAGTCACGTCTCAGGAGGCATCCTTCTTATCATTTCTATTGACTACAATTATCTTTTATTTTGAAGTTAAATATAACGCTCCTTTTAAAATATTTCACTGTATTTAATAGGCAGATAAATTTAATTGCATATATAAATACAAATAGACAATTCTGAACATTCTTTTCTCAAAGAGAGGAACTCTGACAGTTAAAATTTAGAAGGGGGGGTGCACTGGTGGTTAAGTAGTAGAATGCTTGTCTTCCATGTGGGAGACCCAGGTTCGATTTCTGGATCATGCACCCCTCCCCCTAAAAAAAAGCTTAGATGGAAGGTTGTTGCATTTAATATTACAACTACCCAATTTCTTAAAATAACAATTAGGAAATCCTTCCAAATTTCAGAGCTCCATTTTGTTGGTATTCAATGTTCAGTTGAGGAAAGTCCAGCAAAACTTTGCATTGTACATCCAACAAAAGAATCTGAATTAATACCCAGGAATAATAATGATGCTTCTTGACCTTTAAAAGGAGAATCATAAAATCATTTTAAAGGATTTAAATTAGTAACTGAGTACAGAAAGTGAAAGTGTATTTTTTTACTTGTGAATACAGTGCAAATGCCAATTCAATAAGCATTCTAAATGTTAGATAATGGACAAAATCATTTTAATAATGGTATAGTAAAATAACTTTCTGAGAACATCCAAGAATAATAATAGGGCTTTGCCTTATTCTGTATTATAATTTTTACAAAGTTATGTAATAAAACAGCATTATCTGGGTAATTATTAGATAAGTAGATTGTGAATCAGAATAAAGAGCCCAGAAATAAAAGGATATACACATGGAAACGATAAAGGGGCATTTCCATAAAATAATAATAACGTTTTATTTAATAAATGGAACTGCCATTATTGGCTTCTCATATGGAAGAAACAATGTTAGACCCTTTGCTCAAACCAGATTAAATCATCAGATGGAATGAAGCCAATTTTTATTGAATTATTAGAGGTAATTAAGAAAACAAATTGATAAATTAAAACATTAAAATTAAAAACAGTTGTATGAACTAAAACCATTTGTCATTTGACTTGAAAAAAAATGGAGCATATATGATGGAAAGAGTAATATCTCTCAAATAGTAAATACTTCTAAATTAGAAATCATGTCATGATATTCAAGTCTTTAGTCATTAGGGGAATGGCCTAAACTTATATAGATACAATATTCAATGTTAGAAAAAAAATCAGGAATATTTCACTGCTGGTGGGAACATAAATTGCTGAAATTTTGGAGGGAAAGCAATAGAACAGCATCTATTGGAGTTAGAAAACAAGGGTCTTTTAATTCAGAAATGCAAAATTTGGGAATATATCTCACAGAAATTAAAGCACTAGAAGTTAAGGGACAACCTTGATTTCCCTTCAATAGGAGAATAAAAATAAATCATTTTATATCCATTGTCTAAAAATGTGACTGCATTTTCACATGTGTAGAATGGCTAGGAATGCAGTAGTGTTCAATACATAAAGCAACCTGTGAAATAATGCATGTAGTATGATCACATTATGCTAAAAATTACAGCAGTAGTTCTCCACATGTTTATATGTACAATTGCCTTTGTAAGATCTAAGAGAATAGTGTGGAGGTAAAAAGCCATGTTTTTTTCTGTATGTTATTTGAAAGTTATAAGATTGGTTCTTTTTTCTTGAATTGTTAAATTGAACTTATGCTGCTATTATATTTTTAGTAAATAAATTAAGGAAAAATTTTTAAAAAGTATTTACTTTAATTATAATGTTAAAAAGTTAAGTAGATGCCTGAAGAGGGTGTTCAGAAAAGGTCAATAGAGCCATCTAGTGGTTATTTATTCATATTGAAGCTACATGGTCCCTTTAAAAAATGTGAGGATGCTCAAGCAGTTAAAATTACATAAATAGCAAATAGATAGTAACTTCAAAATGCTGTAAGATGATGTAAAAAATTCTGTATGAAATCCTTTTTTCTTCCATTCTTTATCTTCAATTTTCATAACAGAGTAAATAAAAGATTCTATTTCTTTATGATAATTAAAGGTACATCTCTGGAAGGTAGTTTAGTCAATTGAATATGCTGAATTACCAATTCTAACAGAGAACTGTTAGAAGGTAAAATTTAAATCAGTATTTAATCTCCAACTTTTCAAATATTACCAAAATTCCTTAACTTTTTTAATAGCAAAATTGAAATACAATGTCTACTTTATAAAATGCAGTAATTTCAATTACATACTATTTTACATAAGTACAATGTATAATATTAAGAGGGTACTACCTATATTTCAAATGATAAATGAAATGTGCTGTTTTAACATGACTACATATTTAAATGTTGCTGGCCAATTTTATAGACTATATTATCAAAAGTAAAATCTGTATGCTACTTTAATAGCATTTCTAAGTTTTTGTCTCCATGAATTACCTGAGATTGCCGAATCCTATTTATCCACCTCATATGCATGTTTATTGAGAAAATTGTGGCAGAATATCTGACAGCAATTGGAGACATTGACACATTAAGCCATAGCAGTTGAGCTAGCAGCATTGTTGTGAGAGCCATAGTACCAGCATTGATGAAACTAGATTGAAAGTGCTTGGAGCATGTCATTTTCCCTGTTAGGTAGAAATCTGGCTGGACTTTTTTTAACATTGTCATCTGTAATTTGCTAAAGAATTTTAATATAGGATTGTGTTAGCAAAGTATGTAACCTTTGCAAATTATTGCTTAAGTAAATAACCTGATAGTTTTCTCTGCAATGATACATCAGCTATTTTTCAAACAAACAAAGAAACACTAGACCCTCTTTAATTCTCTCTACCTTAGTAGAGATTTTGCAGTACAATATGAGAGCAACTGCTGAGAATTTCTAAATAAGCAACGTGTTTGCTACTTTAGGTCTACCTATGTCTTTCGAAGTCACCTTGCCCTGAAGCTAGCAGTTTTGACTACAGTATTCTCATTTAGTTAATTGTTACTGAAGTACTTGGAATTACGTTGTGTTCTTATTCAGATTAGATAATGTGGCAACTGATTCTACTCTTAGTCTTCCTTCAAAAGAAACTCTGAACTGAAAATCCACTGCTAACCATAGCCCACTCTTACCTGAAATGTGAAGTCAAATTATAATATGCAGAGTACAGGACTTTCCCTGTGCTTTTCAGTTTTGTTGTTAGTGATGCTTGTTTTTTTTTTTTTTTTTGTAATTTTTTTATTTTAAATCTGTTCTTGTCACAGTAAATACTTTTCAGGACTCCCACATTTGGAAGAATTTTTCTCACTAAGTAGAAATCCTTGCCAGTTCCTAAAATAGAGGTGTTCCAAAAGGTCTATTGAATTTTCTCCAAAGGATAGCAGTGAAAAGTTCTAAGATCCCTTAATGTATATTAATCACAAGAGAATTGAATCACTGCACTGGAAATGTCTTTAAAGTTCTAGCTTGGCAACTGTTGAAAATGTTTAAAAAGTGATCAGAGGGTGGGGCCACGGTGACTCAGCAGGCAGAATTCTTGCCTGCCATACCAGAGACCGGGGTTCTACTCCCGGTACCTGCCCATGCGGAAAAAAAAAAAATAAATAAGTGATCAGACTTCAACTAAAGATATGAATGAAGCTGATCTGGATAGGACTAAGGTAAATCAGAATATAGGTAAAGGATGATATAGTTTATAATTTAAAACTTCAACTTCTGTGTGACACCAAAGGAAGAGATGCTTATTGGGTGCAAAATTTATATTTTTGGCAGCACAATATCTAATTTAACTTATATGGTCAGTGTATTCAAATGCCATAATTACATGGAATCATGAATAGGATATGAGATCTTGTTGGTTTGTACAGGTCAGAGTGATGCTCCAATACATACCAGAGTAGTATGGGCAGGGAATAAAAAAGTATTTGCAGAGCCCCCTGGAGGGACTATGGAGAAAGGAGGAAATATTAAATTTCCCTACCTGGGGAATTCCTGATATTCTGGCAAACACTGGGGTCAACAATTTAATAGACTGAGCCCTCAATCTTGGGGCTTGCCCCTATGAAACTTATTCCTGAAAAGGAGAAGCTCAACCTACTTATAATCATACCTAGGAGTCACCCCCAGAGAACCTTTGTTTGTTTTGTTTTGTTTTTAGTCATGTTTATTCAGATCATTTTCCACACAGGATTATTTATACTTTTTAGGGTACAGCTCTGTGAGTTTTGAAAATGCCTGCTATCAACCACTATACAATCAGGACATAGGAGAGTTCCATCACCCCCCAAATTCCTTTGTACCTCTTAGTAGCCAACTTCTTCCTGGCAACCACTCAACTTTTTGCCTCAGTAGTTTTGTCTTTTCCAGAATGTCATGTAAGTGGAATCACACAATATGCAGCCTTTTGAATCCAGCTTCTTTCATTAGCATAATTGCATTGGCGATCCATCCTTCCGGTTGTGTGTATCAACAGTTTGTTCCTTTTTACCACTGAGTAGTATTCCATTGAATGGAGGTGCCACAATTTGTTTATCCATTCATAAGTAGAAAGGTATTTGGGTGGTTTCCCTTTTAGCAATTATGAATAAAGCCACCATAAACATTTGCTGACAGGTTTGGGTAAATGTAGTTTTCATTTCTCTTGGGTAAACACCTAAGATTGGGATTGCTGAGTGGAATGTTAAATGTATGTTAACTTTATGAGAGACAGTCCAACTGTTTTCCAAAGTGCCTGTACTGTTTTCAGTTCTTATCAGTAATTCATGAAAACTCAAGGTGCTCCACATTCTTTCTGGCACCTGGCATTGTTATTGTGTTCTTGTGATTAAAAATTAAAATTTCAGCCATTCTAAAAAGCTGTGTAGTGATACCTCTTTATGAGGCAGGTTAGTTGGGGTGGAGGGTAGGGGAAGTGACCCTAAGACCCATAACACAAAGTTCCTTTTGGCATGCACACTGTCTCCACACATCGAGCCCTCAACTCAGGTCAGTGCCTGAAAAGAACCAAGAGAAGTGCAGCTCACAATCCCTTATTAGCATAGCCAGAGGGGGAAGGACCACCACCCTCCACCCCCACCAAGTCCTTTTAATGCAAGGATCCTGCTTCAGACTGTTTCTACTCCTTTGGAGAATGCTCATCTTTGAGTGTGTATCTTCGCTGCACATTAGAGTTTAAATTTGAGCTGTACACACTGGCTAGTCTTTGGATTGTTTGTCTGTACACACTTTCTAGTTCTCAAATTCTTTCCTGAGACTGAGTCAAGTACCCTTGGTTGAGATCTTGATTTCTCCCAAAACTCCTGGAGCTGTGTGGCTTCAGCTATGCTTTAATATGCATTTCCCTAATGAGAATGTTGAACATCTTTTCATTTGCTTATTATTTGCCACCCAGCCATCTTCTTTTGTGAAGTATCTTCAAACTTTTTGTCTGTATTTTACTGTGTTGTTTTATTGAGATTTGAGAGTTCTTTAAGTAATCTGAATATGAGTCTTTTATATATTTTGCAAATATTTTCTCTTAGACTGTGACTTATCTTTTCATTTTCTTAAAGTGCCTTTTGAAGAGAAGTTATAAATTTCATCCTATTTATCAATTAAAAAAAAAAGTATCTAACCCAAGGTCACAAAACTTTCCCCCTAAGTATTCTTCTAGAAATGCTATAGTTTTAGTTTTTCCATTTAGGTTTGCAAACCATTTTTGATTAATTTTTAAGTTCTATTTGTAGTGCAAAATAAGGGTAAAGTTTCATTTATTTGCATCTGAATTTCCAGTTGTTCCAAAAACTAATTGAAAAGGTCATCCTTTCCCATTAAGTGCTTTGTCATCTATGTCACTAACGGAGTCCACATTGGTCGACTTCAGAACCCTCTTCGTGTTTCATCCATGTAGGAATCTGTCACTTCACCACTGCTGCCCCTGACGTAGCCGGGGTACCCCAGGGTCACCTGTCTTCCCCACCAAGGTAGCTGGGCTGGATAGTCTACCAGGTGGGCCCTGGCTGACTACGGCCATATGCTGGGTGCTGTCCTCCATCCCACCGTCCAGGCCCGGTCCCCACCATCAAGGAGGGATGTGAACACGCCAGCTTCAGGTGTCCCCACACCTGAAAGAGGGAGGCCTGGGTTGCCATGACAACCGCCCCTACCGCGAGCGGGGGTCATGGACTGATTTCCAGACTCTAGTGAAGTCCGAGTTGTGCCAGCCTGGAATCTGGGTTGGGCCCTCCTTTGCCACCTGGCTGCTGGTGTTGGACGACCCACCATTTTATACCTGAGAAGGCCAGAGAACCTCTTTTGTTGCTCATATGTGGCCTCTCTCTCTCTAAACCAACTGTGTAGGTGAACTCCTTGCCTTCCCCTCTATGTGGGACATGAATCCCAGGGATATAAATCTTCCTGGCAATGTGGGACAGGACAGGAATGAGCTGGGACCTGGAATCATGGGATTGAGAAAGCCTTCTTGACCAAAATGGGGAAGAGAGAAATGAGACAAAGTTTCAGTGGCTGGACAAAAATTAATAGGGAAGTGTAAAGTGTAAAATATTGGTTAGATTGCAATACTAGTGGTCAATGGTAGGGAGGTTGAAGGAGTATGGAATGTATGAGTTTTTCTTTTTTTCTTTTTATTTCTTTTTCTGGAGTGATGCAAATGTTCTAAAAATGATCATGGTGATGAATACACAATTAAGTGATGATATTGTGATTGTATACTTTGGATGGACAGTATGGTGTGTGAAGATATCTCAATAGAAATAGATTTTAAAATTTCTAGCTTGGGAATTCTAGGATAATATGGCTCCTTAATAGCATTCTGGCATTGGAATCAGTGATTCATTTTACTTACCATTAGGAACAGGACCTAATGTGGCTCCACACTGCCACTGGATTCTTCTGTGACCTGTGGAATCCAGTCCGTACTCTTCCTGTTCTTCTTAAGAATTACAGACTGAGATTATTGATCTTTTCCATCTTTCTTTTGCTGTTCACTTTTGCTATAAGATTTCCCCCATCCTGAGCTACAGTAAGAGGTAGTAAGTTGTGTTGTGATTTCTCTCCATCAAGCTTGTCTTTGAAACAATCACAAATTAGAACTCTATTTTTCAGTGATTAGTGTAACTGCAAAAAATAAAAAGAGAAGTGACATGCTATAAAAAGAAATGTTAAAAGTGGCAAGACCTCACAAAAAAACTAATTATTGAAAATGTTCCTGACAGATCCAGCTCCATGGGTGTGCAGTGCTCACGGGGTCACAGTGCCTTGTGCTTATAATGGTCTTACATTTGGTTTGATACTTTACTTTATTGAAATTCTTAATAATGTTTGGACAAGGAGCCCTGCATTTTTGTTTTGCATTTGGTCCCTCAATTACGTAGTCAGTTCCTGAAAGTCGCGAGAATATAAGTGGAACAATCCTTTTTCTTATGCCATTAACTTTCATTAAGATCATTAACTTTCCTCTAGAGAGCTCTGCCGATCACTGTAACACCTTTTATTCTAAAATTCATGCACCCAGCCCTCTTGAAGTACCCAAGTCCCACAACTTTCCCAAATTTCAATTAGGTCCTGTGTTGAACAGACCAATGTATGAAAGAATACTCATTATTTTGAATATTAATTAGACTTTCAATCATTCATCAGGCTTCATTCATCAGTGCTGTGTCACAGTAGCTGTTGAAAAAGGAGATGGCTAGGACTAGAGGCTGACAATGAGGCTACTTTTAGCAGGAGTGTGGACTGGGTAGAGGAGATGGTTATTAGGATTTATTGAACTCCATCCTTGCTGTCTTCTCTTGTCATTACTTTGGTTAGCTCAGCATTAAGGTGAGGTGAAAGAGGGATAATTCTTTACTTTAGGGCAGAATGAATGAACAAGCAAATAGACAGGCAAGAAAAAGATTGGCAACTATAGATTTGCAATGGTAACAGCAGAGGAAGGAGTGATGGGGAACAAAAGGATGGCCCAGGGTCACTTGACCATCCAGGGATGCCATCATTGAGTTGACGTCTAAAGATGGCAATTCTGTAACTTTCTCCCAAATAAGGCAAAGCAGACCCGATTAGAATGACTGTACCTGATTTAGTTGGGGAGCTGCAGTATGAGGTCTTATAGCTTAATTCTAGACCTTTATAGATTGTTTTATAACCAACTACCACAAATTTAGTGGCTTAAAGCAATACTCATTTTTTACCTCACAGTTTGCATGAGTCAAGATTAGGGGCACATCTCAGCTGGGTCATCAGCTTGGAATATTACAAGACTGAAATCAAGGTGCCAATCAGGCTATGTTCTCATCTGAGGGAGCTAAAGTAAAAAGAATCAGAGCAGACTCTCTTGCAGGCTCACTCAGCTGTTGTCAGAATTAATTTCCTTCTGGCCATATGACTGAGGACTCTCAACTTTTTACTGGCTGTCAGGTGGAGATTACACTCACCTCTTAAGAGTTTTGCTTGCAGTTCCTGTCACAGGACCTTCTCCAAGGGCAGTTCACTGCATGGTTACTTGCTTCTCCAAAATAGGCAGGAAAATTTCCTTCTACAGTGTGCTAAGAAAGAGCATCATATTGTGTAACCCAATCAAGGGAATGATATTTCAACATCGTTGACACCTTCTATACCCTAGAAAGGAGTTTCAGATTCCACTCGCACACAAGGGGATGGGAATATACAAAGGCATGGATGTTGGAGGTTTACTTTAGGGTGTGTCCTCTACAGAAATCTACTTATAACTCCTTTGCAAAATGTATTAGACTTACTATTACCAATAACTGGTGGCCTTTACACATTTTTGAGTAGATACACACTAAAAATGGAGTGAGTACTTTGGGAATAGAAGTTCTAGTGTGGGATGCAGAGGACAGTGACTCAAGCCATCTGGTACAACTCATCAATCAGGTGAGATAATCAGTTCAATGTTTGAGTGGAACTAAAGCAAAAAGGATCAGTTAAAAATAACACTTTGAATTGCTATGGATATGAAGTCATAGAGCCCTGTAATTGAGTGGCAGCTTCTGTAGTTTGAGAGACTCACAGCAGTGATTAGGGAAACTGAAAAGAACTAGGGATGCTGATTTTCTCTGTCTCAGGAACTTGAGCTGGAGCACAGGTAAGACACACCAGTGATGTATCTGTAATTTGAGAAAGGAGGGCAAAATTTACAAAGACTCTAGGGGTGACAAAGAAAATAGAGAAGAAAATTATTCACCGAAGTTATAAGTGAAAATAGGAATGGTGCAATATCATTTAAGTTTAGAGTATTTCTAGAAAAGGAGAATTTTATCGAAAGTTCCAAGTATTTTAAAATGGGGAAGAGATTAGTGGTTACCCAGATCTGGGGAGTTCAGGAACAAAAGAGAATAACTTTTAATGGGTTTGGGGTTTCATTTTGAGGTGATGAAAATGTTCTAAAATAGATTGTGGTGATGGTTGCACAAATTGGTGTATGTACTAAAATCTTTGGATTGTATACTCTACATAGGTGAATTGTATGGTATGTAAGTTATATCTTAATAGAGCTGTCATATAAAACATAGGAAAATATTTTTAATGAATGAAAACTGGCATTTATAAAGTCTTGTCATGTTTAGATATTTTAGATATTCCTAAAATCTCAGGAGTAGGGGTGTTTAAACCTAATAAATGAATATAATGAGGCCTTGAATATACAATTATAACTATTTTAATGCAATAGTCAATTTAAGATCCAACTTATAAGAATAACTGGTAGACATTACATAGGATAAAGCCAAGACATAGCTGTAAACTATATTAAAATAAACAATAGAAAACTTAACATGGATTTCTATTTGAACAGTGGTAAAATAAACTACTTGGTCTACATTTTTCCATTTATTTATTTACTTATTTTTGTTGGAATTGGATGGTGGTTATTTTTATATTAGTCAATGTTCTTGCTCATATAAACTCTTGTAAGATGTTACTCAAAATTATAAACCACAAATAATCTCTAAAAAATTAGTTATTTAATATTCTCCATGTGCCAGACACCTTACAAAGACTTTTCCAAAAATCATTTTATTTGATCCTCAAAAAGTCCCTATGGTCCCAGAGTTCTGGTGACCAAAGACCTCTGCATTATTTAAGGAAGAACTGGATGGAAAAGCAGAGAAACTAGGACTGCAAAATTAGAGTAATGTATACAACCATGATCATCCCTAATGTCCGCTGCCATACAACTGGCCAGATCAGGCAGCTAAAATAGTGGAAACCTCTGCTTCAGAGAGGTGGGGTGAGGACTCATAGCCTCGCATTTCCAGGCAGGAACCCAGGAGCAAGTAGACTCATTTCAGTCACATGTAGAGAGCCTGTTATGATGCACAGTGACTATTCACCATCCCTGGGGCAGGCCATTGAAGGTACCTGGACTTGGAGTAGTTTGGGAAGCCCTTCCCTGGATAAGAGAGGGGGACTTAGAGCAGGGCCAATATGACAATTGGCTAGTGAGAGAGGCCCTCTGGGTCCTGGTTTCTTGATCCTTCTGTTATCAGACGAAGGCTGTGGATTCTTTTTCCTTACATCCTCAAAAACCAATTTCTGAGACACCAGGGTTTCAAAGAAACAAAGAGTTTTTTACTAGGCGCATAGTAGGAGAGCAGATGGCTTAGTGGCCCAAAATCTATGTCCCTGAACTGCAGCATTCAGGCAGTTTTATTAGAGAAAAGATGGGCAGGGTTTAGAATAATGAGCACAGTAGCCCAGCTGATGGAATTAGAGGTGATCTGATTATTGAGCAGTGCAGATTGATTACATGCTTAGTCACAGAATGTCTGAAAGAAAATGGTGGAATGGGTATAGGTGACACACAGGTTAAAGTCTAAACTACTGCGCATGTCAGGTGGGCCCACTTTGGTTAGATCCAGTCTCAGTCATCAAGATAATTTTAGATTTGGGTTGGCTAAGTTCTGGGCTGACCCAAGACCCTTCATTAATAAACATTAGGGACTGTCTTTAGTGAATACAAGTCTCTAAGGTTGAAAAACTGGATAACTGGGTACAAATGTAGGTTAGTCACAAGGTTTTTACAAGCACAGGGGCAGAAGATAAGGGCTGTACAACCATTATCAGAGATCAAGGAGCTGGATTACAATTTAGAGATTTCAGAAGTTTTCCTCTGTCTACGCCAATATACCAGAAAGCAAAAAGAAATATCTATATAATGATTCAGTAATCAAAATCATCTCTTATATCCAAATTTCTCAGTTACACTATCTGCACAGGGGCTCAGGGCACTTACTGCATACAAGGGCAGAGAGGTAGAGTGAGGGAGCTTCATTACAATGCCAGGTGCCACTCCCCCACCGCCAGGTGGTTTTGCTTGCCGGCTAAAAGCAGAGCATTCTGGTGCCAGTTGCTCACTGGTGAAGTCAAACCTCCTGGTCCCTCAGCCTGGGGTCTTTCCACACAGGAGTCTGGGGTCTTTCCACATAGACCCATTGCACCTACAAGCTGGAATCTGTGCCACAGTGCACAATCTCCATCCCCCATTCCCAGAGCTATTGGCTTTCAAGGTTGGGGTGCTACACCCTTGGCTGGATTTTCACCTGGTCTGGACCCTGCCCAGTAGACTGCCACTGTTTAGGAGAGGTAGAATTGTTGATAAGAGGTGGCCCGACAGCATCATCTGCTGGGAAGCTGGGGAAAGTACAGACTGGAAAGCTGCTTCTCTGCCCAGACTTTTGAAAATGGTTGCTCCCTCTGAGATAGGCCCTGACCTTGGTTTGGGTTTACCTGGGAATTACTGATAAACCAGGTGCCAAAGGAGGCCTTCAATGCAAACCCAAGCAAAAACACATAATTAGATGAGTGAGGGAAACCAACTTTCAAAATAACCTTATTGAGATAATCAAATGCCAAGAAACCAACAACAAAAAATCACAAGCCATGTGAGTAAGAGAGAAGATATGACCAAACCAAATGATCAAAATTAAAAGCCAGAGAAGACAGAATTTGGAACAACTAATCAGCAATGTTCCTGCACATCTCCTATATAATTTCAATGAATGTCTACAGAGATAAAGGATATCAAGAAGACACTAGAAGAGCATAAAAAGAATTTGAAAGAATAAATTGAAAAATAAAATATCTTATGCAAATGAAAGATACTAGATTAAGTTAAAAATATACTAGAGGCATACAAGAGCAGACTTGAGGAGGTAAAAGAAAGAATTAGCAAACTAAAGAACAGAGCAACTGAATTCAAATGTACAAAAGAACAAATGGTGAAAATGATGGAAACATTTGAATTGGATCTCAGGAAAATGATGGACAACACAAAGCACTTTAACATAAGAATCATTGGTGTCTCAGAAGGAGTAGAAAAGAGTAAAAGGTTAAAAAGATTGTTTGAAGAGATAATTGGGGAAAACTTCCCAACCCTTATAAAAGATATAAACATGCAAATCAAAGAAGCCCAATGAACTCTAAATGGAATAAATACAAATAGATTAATCCAAGATACATCCTATTTACACTATCTAATGGTGAAGAGGAGATAATCCTGAGAGCAGCAAGAGAAAAGTGATTAACTACATATAAAGGAAGTTACATAACACTAAGCACCATGGAAATGAGAAGGCAGTAGAATGATATATTTAAGTTGGTGAAAGAGAAAATATTCTAGTCAAGAATTCTTTATCCAGCAAAGCTGTCCTTCAAAAGTGAGGGAGAGTTTAAAATTTTCACAGCTGAAAAAAAAAAAAAAAACTGAGAGGGGTGCACGGGTAGTTCAGTGATTAGAATGCCCACCTTCCATGCGGGAGACCCGGGTTCAATTTCCGGACCATGCAACCTCCAAAAAATATTGAGAGAATTTCTTAACAAGAGATTTGCCCTGCAAGAAATACTAAAAGAAGTTCTATCAGCTGAAAGAAACAAAGACAGGAGAGAGAGAGAGAGACTTGTATGAGAGTATAGAAATGAGGATTATCAGTAACAAACTAAAAGAATAAAAAGAGAGAAAGATACTAAACCTAACAAATAAAAGCCAAAGGATAAAATGGAGGAAGCAAGGACAGCTTTTTTTATTAATAACATTGAATGTTATTGGGTTAAACTCCCAAATAAAAGGTATAGATCGGCATAGTGGATAAAAAATTTGATCCATCTATATGCTGTTTACAAGAGACTTACTTTAGATCCAAAGATACAAATGGGTTGAGAATGAATGAGTTGAAAAGAAATATTCTACACAAACAATAACCAAAAAAAAGCAGGGTTAGCTACATTAATATCAGATAAAATAGACTTTAAATGCAAAGATGTTGTAAGAGACAAGGAAGGACACTATATGTTAATAAAAGGGATAATCCATCAAGAGGAAATAACAATAATAAACGTCTATGCATTCAATCAAGGTGCTCTAAGTACATGAGGCAAACACTGGCAAAACTGAAGGGAATAATAGATATTTCTACATTAATAGTGGGATACTTCAACACCCTTCTGTCTTCAATAGCTAGAACAACTAGACAGAGGATTGAAAAGGAAATAGAGAACTTAAACAATATGATAAATGAATTAGGCCTAACAGACACATATAGATCTTTGATTCCTGAAACAGCAAGATATGCATTCTTCTCAAGGGCTTATGGAACATTCTCCAGGATAGCTTATATGCTGAGATGTAAAACAGGTCTCAATTATTTTTAAAAGATTGAAATTATTGAAAGCACAGTCTCCAATCACAAAGGAATGACGTTGAAAATCAATAACCCCTGAAGAAACAGAACTTTCACAAACATATGGAAGTTAAACAGTACACTCTTAAACAATCAGTGGATCAAAGAGGAAATTGCAAGAGAAATGAGCAAGTATCTGGAGATGAATGAAAATGAAAATAGAACATATCACAACTTATGGGATGCAGTGAAAGTGGTGCTGAGAGGGAAATTTATAGCTTTAAACATTTACATTAAAAAGGAACAAAGAGCTAAAAACCAAAGGTCAAACTGAGATGTGACCCAGTCCATTCAAGGTGCATATTAATCCCTTTACTGGAGTCCTTTGTGAGAGGATAAAATGTAGAAACACTGAGAGAAAGTTAAAAGAGGAATGTCCCAGAGATGCCAAGCAAGGGACCCACAGGAACTAAAAAGCCACTGGAACCAGGAGCTAAAAACAATGAACCTGGGAGAGAAGGACAAGCAGACACCAGTCACGTGCCTTTCCATGTGACAGAGGAATCTCAAATGCCAGCAACCTTGCTTCAAATAAGGTATCTTTCTCTTGATTCCTTAATTTAGACATTTGTTTACAACTGTGAATTTGTAAACTAATAAATCCCCATTGGAAAATCTAACCCATTTCTTCAGTATTGTATTCTGGCAGCTCAGGCAAACTGAAACAAATATGAACATCCTATAATAACTTATGAAGAAACAGAAAACCTCAACAAACCAATCACAAGTAAAGAGATTCAATCAGTCATCAAAAACCTTCTTATAAAGGAAAGTCCAGGGCCAAGTGGCTTCACAGGGGAATCTTATTAAACTTTCTAAGAAGAATTAACACCATTTCTGCTCAAGCTCTTCCAAAAAATTGAAGGAAAGGGAAGAGAACCTAATTCATTCTATGAAGCTAATATCATTCTAATACTAAAATCTAATAAAGATATGACAAGAAAGGAAGGCTACTAATGAATAATATATGAGAATTTAGATGCAAAAATTCTTAACAAAATACTTGCAGATCACATCCAATGGCACATCAAAAGAATTATACACCATCATAAAGTGGGGTTTATTCCAGGTCTGTAAAGGTGGTTCAACACCAGAAAATCAATTAATGTAATAAGCCCTATTAATGAATCAAAAAGGGAAAGTCACATGATCATCTTGATTGACACTGAAAATGCATTTGACAAGATTCAGTATCCTTTCTCACTAAACACACTTCAAAAGGTAGGAATTCAAGGAAACTTCCTCAATATGATAAAGGGCATATATGAAAAACCTGCAGCCAACCTCATAGTCAATGAGGAGACTGAAAGCCTTCCTGTTGAGAGCCAGAATGAGACTGTCCACTGATACCACTGTTATTCAATATTGTACTTAAGTCTAATGAGGGCAGTTAGGCAGGACAAAGAAATAAAAGGCATCCAAACTGGAAAGGAAGAAGTAAAACTCTCATTATTTTCAGATGACATGATCCCATATTTGCAAAATCCCAAGAAATCTACAATAAAGCTACTTGAGTTAATAAATAAATTCAGCAAAGTGGTGAGATACAGGATCAATGCACAAAAATCAGTAATGTTTCTATACACTAGGAATGAGCTAACTGAGGAGACAATTAAGAAGAAAATTTCATTCACAATAGCAACTAAAAGAATCAGGTACCTAGGGATAAACTTAACCAAGATGTAAGGGAGCTGCACTCATAAAACTAGAAAACATTGCCTAAAGTAAACAAAGAAGACCCAAATAGGCAGAAAGAAATTCTGTGTTCATGGATAGGAAAGCTAAATGTTGTTAAGATGTCAATTCTACCCAAATCGATCTATATATTCAATGCAATACCAAACAGAATTCCAACAACCTACTTTGCAGAATCAGAAAAGTTAGTTATCATATTTATTTGGAAGGGAGAAAGGGGTTGAGAATAGCCAAAAAATCCTGAAAAAGAAGAATGAAGTGGGAGGTCTTATACTTCCTTGATTTAAAGCTTTTTTATTATAAAGCCCAGTGTTAAAAACAGCATAGTACTGGCACAAAGATAGACACATTGATTAATGGAATTGAATTGAAAGTGGAGGTAGAGTCTCCAGTTCTATGGTCATTTGACTTTTTATTATACCCCAAATCCACTGAGCTGGGATATAATAGTATCTTCAGAATACTGGTAGGAGAACTGGATATCCATATACAAAAGAATGAAAGAGGTCCCCTATCTCACACCCTATACAAAAGTTAACTCAAAATGGATCAAAGAATGAAATAAAAGAGCCAATCAAATAAAACTCTCCTAAAATAAAATACAGCAAAGCATCTTCAAGACCTACTGATGGGATATAGTTTCTTAAACCTTACACCCAAAGCACAAGGAAGAAAAGAAAATATATAGATAAATGGGAATTCCTCAAGTTTTCACACTTCTGTCCTTCAAAAGGCTCTGTCAAAAGGATGAAAAAGCAGCCCACTCAATGGGAGAGAATATTTGGTACCATGTATTTGAGGAGGGTTTGATATCCAGTATATGTAAAGAAATCCTACAACTCACTAAGGACAAACAACCCAATTATAAAATGGGCAAAACATATGAATAAACATTTCTACAAAGTGGAAATGCAAATGGCTATAAAAACACATGTTAAGATGTCCATCTTCATGAGCTATTAGGGAAATGCAAATCAGAACCAGAATGAGGTATCATCTTACACCTGTAAGAATGGCCTCTATTTAACAACAACAACAAAAAAAAACTACAAATGTTCAAGAGAATGTGGAGAAATAGATTACTTTTCTTTGCTGGTGGGAGTGTAAAATGATACAACCACTGTGGAAAACAGTTTGATGGTTCCTCAAAAAACTAAATGCTGAGTTGCCATATGACTTAGCAGTTCTGCTACTCAGTATGTATCCAGAAGATCTGAAAGCAGAGACACAAAGAGACATTTGTATACCAATGTTCATAGCGGCATTGTTCACAATTACCAGAAGATGCAACAATCCATCAACAGGTGAATGGATAAACAAAATGTAATATGTACATATGATGCAATACCATGCAGCAATAAGAAGAAATGTGGTCCTGCAGCATGCAAAAAGATGGATGAATCTTGAGGACATAATGCTAAAGGAAATAAGTCAGACACAAAAGGACAGATATTGTATGATTTCACTAATATGAACTAACAGGGGCGGCTGCCGTGGCTCAGCAGGCAGAGCTCCGACCTGCTGTGCTGGAGGTCTGGAGTTCGATCCCTGGTGCCTCCTGCCCATATGCAAATTAAAAAAAAAAAATATATGAACTAACAGGAATATGTAAACTGAGCATCTTAAAATGTAGAATATAGAATACCTAGAAAGAGAATGAAGTAAGAGAAGGGGGAGTGGTAACCTAATTGGTTCAGAATGTATAACGAGGTTGAATTTAAAATGTTTGGAAACAGATGTGGAGTGAGGGGAGCTCGTTAACAGGATTATAAGGAACAGTGTTGTTTTATTTGTGATTTTGGTTGAAAGGGGTTGTTTAGAGTCATGTATGCCACCAATCAACACCACAAGTTTAAATAAGTACTTGCATCACCTGGTGCAAATGTATGACACTGGTACAAAGAGTTAATAATAGGGCTCTATTGCAAACTACAAACTATAGTTAACAATAATATCTTAAAATTAATTCATCAACAGTACCTGGTGTACCACACCAATACAAGAGGTTAATAATAGGGGGAGATAAGGATTATGGAGTATTTGGGATTTTCTTTTTTCGTGTCTTTCTGATAACTTCCTTTTTGGTATAAAGAAAAATAATCTAAGAGTGAATCGTGATTGCACAATTAAGTGATGATACTGTGAGATATTGATTATATAATTTGGATGGAATATATGATGAATATATCTCAAAGTCTGAAAAGTATCTTTGTAAGGTATATAATATTGTTATTTTCATTTTTCAGTTCAGAAAACTGAGAGACAGGTAGGTTGCAAAACCTAATACTTGGCACAGAGAAGACCTGATATTAGATATTCTGATATTCACATGGGTGTGTCTGTGTGTCTGTAACTATTTAGCTTTATAGAATTTTTCTTTCTACTTGATTATAACCAGGGAATTTATATCTCTTATCAGTAACAACAATTTAAACTTTACCTCATAGAGAAAATATTAAGAAAAGTCTCCAGTACAATTTCATTGATTGAGAATGAACAGATCATCTATTACCATGAAATGTATCCACTGTCTAAGAACCGTATATTTTCTACGAAAAAAAAAAGAGTCTACCTCTAAAGCCTACTGTGCTTGCTGTAAATCTAACTTCTCTGTATTGACTTGTTTTCTCTACATGTGCTTATACTTGTATACCAGGTAGAATGCACTCACATGTTTTGCTCTTACAGACATTGAATCCTTTGTGAATTCTGGGAAGTACTGAATTTTGCTGTTTTATAGGACATAACTGAAATGAGAATCAAAAAGATCTGAGTTCTACCCTGTTTCTATCACTTATAAGCTACGTAGTCCGAGGTAAATTTTACCCACTCAGTCCTATATGTTCTATTTTGTTAAATAGAGGACATTGTTTCTAAAAGTCAGAAGAGCCCTTTAGTCTGAATATTTTCTTTCTTGCCATAATTATTCCTTTTAAATTTCTATAGTAATAGCTTGCTGAATTTAATAGATGCTGGTTACAGGACCCATTCAAATGTTTGGATTTTCACCCGAACCTTGATATTTGACCTGTTCAAGCTAGGTGTTTCCCACTCATTTGTTGAGATTGCTTAAATTGCAGTTATGAGATTGCTTCATATTGCTGGGTACCATGAAAGGCTGAGTTAGGAGGAAATAGGAAGTTTTAAAACAACTTTCTCTTACCTACTAAGAGACCTTCCTGAGTTCTCATCCTATATCAAGTGTGAGAAGTTTATTATTGGCTTTAAATTGCCTGCCTCAAATCTGCCACAAAGGGCAAGAGAAAGAGAGCAGGGTATAATGATCTGTCCATAAATAATGCCTTAACTTCATCTTCTCTGTTTTGTCAATAATCCTTGAATATGATATTTTTCTGTGTTCTTAGATGGACTTACAGATTTTTATTTTTATATCCCCACTTTTGTACAGTATTTTTGCTGGACTATCTCTTTCCCACACCTTCTTTCATACCTATCTTAGAAGAGCCATAAACCTCAGTTCTTCTCTGAATCCCTGCTCTCAAAGCCACCTGAAATCAGCTCACTAGCCTCTGAAACATGGAGCACTCACAATGGAAATCCCTAATTTGGCACTGATCACATTCCAACTTTATTGTTAGTTGCTGTTTTATGTGTCATATCTATTCAGTCACATTGCAATTTTCTGCAGGTAGGGAATATGTTCTTCCCAAGAGACACTCAAACATATAAACAAATTATTCCTGAATGCCTTTAATAAGTTAGTTATTTAGGGAATACAGTTGATTTCCCATGGAAAAGCAAATGTAAGTAGCGTTCCAAAACAGTTAATTCTATTAGCAATATCATTGATTAAATGGTTTTTTGGAGTGGATTTACAGATAAAGATAAGATGGGGCTGATTGGTGGAGTTAATTAAAGGATTATAACTAATATGTGCTTTTCATTTCTTTAACACAATGCATTCTGTTTCCAACAAGGAAGCATTGGCTGATTCTTTCTCATCCTCATATTGCCTTGATTATAAGAAGAAAGCAGACTACGTGGCATGGTGTGTTTTATATACCAGTATTACTGCTTAATTTCATCACTTAGAAGATTGAGACAAGCACGTGATCTCTTGTGGAATATAGCTAACATTTTTTTTTTAAGCCAAAAGTATGTTTTGTAAAATCATGAGTTGACTATACAAAAATTAGATGGTTTTATATGAATGTTTTGAAACAATTTAAGATGGAGTTATACACTTGGGCTTTATATATAGTGGAAGCTTGTATGTAAAATCAAGAATGGATATTTAGCATAGAAATTCATGTTTTATCTCCTGGAATTAAGCTATTTTAAAGATCTGGAGGTATGTATTTGATGTATTCACCGGTAAGATCAAGGTCAAACTGGACAGGCCAAAAGGCCAAGAAGAAGTCAAAATGGTTAGAATCTTATATTCCTCCTAATAATGTTCTCTGAGATATATTTCCTATTTTTAACATGGCACCTCTTCTGGGTTTCTCCTAATATTTCATTAAAAAATAACAACTAGACAAAACAACAAAAATTACTAAAACACCTTTAGTTAAGGGCTTTAAGGCAGTATCTGGAATTGCTCAATATGAGCCAATGAGTGTATCTAAGCTGTCAAGAAATAGTTCCCAGGAAATTCAGGGTAAACCAGGACTCAATAGTTACTTTGGAGCAACGTTCTACAAATTGCCACTCATTCTTCCATTCACTAGCATTATTCCCTGTAGCCTACTACATGAGCATGATCGCCTCTATGCTAGTAGGTTCTGGTTATTAAGTGGTAAGTAAACAGACATAATTACTTCCCTCGTGGGTTTTATGAGTTATTAGGGGAGATTGATAATAAGAATTTAAATTTGTGATTTTGAACATAAAGGTCAATTTAGAGATATAAATATATTTATGGCCCATGGTTTGTTTTACCCTACAAAAATGGTAATAACTTTGATGAGTCTTAGAGAGAAAAATCTATCTTTTTATACATGTACAGGAACATAAAACGATCAATGAGAAATTACTCAATATGTTAAAAATAGCAGCATATTTTCATAATGCTAATGCAAAGACTCATTTTTTAATTAAAAAATATTTTCATAATTGTCTTTATTTTAGAATTTGAAAAGTATTATTATTGCTCTTCCCAAGTAACATTTACCTAGCATCTCTTTGGAGTCATGCTTCTTTCCAGAAACTGGGGACTAAGACATAACTAAAGATAGCTCACTTATTCTCTGTGCCCCTTAGTTCGTACACTTCCCTCTGAGTGATCAATGATCCACTTTTAGTTTGTCAAAAGGGCGTGTTGCTCAGTGTTCCAAATGCTGTTCTCCACAATTTTTAACTCCTTGGCTTCTTCTTCAAGCAATAACTACAAAGGGAGAGAGGACATTATCAGATGTTGAGTTTGTTAGACTTACATCACAATTAATTTTCTTTTTTATTTCAACGTCCCTTCAACATGTTTTCTTCCACATGCAGTGTTCTCAAGGAAAGCTGGAAAACCTCTGTGTGAGATTCCTGTTAATCATCAATACGGTTATAGCAAATTATGAACTTTGCCATTTCTCCTCTTCTGGGCTGACTCTCAGGTTGCTACACCTCTCGGCTCTCCCAGAGATGATGTGATGCTAACCACTATGTATTCAGGTTGCAACAGGTTGAAAACTGAGAATATTATTTTTTCTCAAATCCACTTTTCTTCTTTTATTCCAAATTTCACTTACGCAGTGTAAGCCTTCATGCCGTCAACCAAACCAGAAATGTAGTCATCATCTTTCAAACCTGACTTTCCCTCTCTCAAGGGCTGACCTGCCCCCAGTTGTTTTTCCCACTTGTAATTTCTCTTCTTATTTCCAACACATCTCACTTGTCAGCATAGGTCTTCTCCTCATGTCACTCTGGCTCTAGTCTTGTCCCATTGCAGTCTGTTCTCCCCACAAGTCCATGTGATTGTTCCAAAACTCAAAACTGAACATGTCATTCCCATACCAATAGTGCTTTACAAGACTGTTCCTGATTTGGGGTCCATTCTCTTTTCATGCTATTCCTGCTCAACCCTCACTGACTCTTAGTATTACAGACGTTTAGGAAAGATGAACTCAAAATGACATGTTTCACCAGAACTCATGAAAGAGCTCAAGAAATATTAGCATGCTCATCTCACCATGAATCTGCCTTACCTGAAGACAATTCATAAATGGTGTGATTTGAAAAGAGGCTGATGAAGACAGTCATGGGCTGTGATTAGAATCCAGAAACTAAACTATGATTCTGTCCTCTCCTCCTTTGTGACTGTTGCTTTAACCTCTCCCTCTGGGGCCAAGACACGGGCCTGGAGACCATCTGCTTCACAACATAATTTTAGTCTACTCTTATCCTGGCCCTATGACAGGCCACATTGTCCTTTTACCCTTCTTTCCTCACTGGCGGCTTCTTAATGTATAGGGACTCAAGTTATATACGTTTCCCTAGAGAAAAGATTGCCATATTCATATGAAATACTACATACTTATTTGTACTCCTCTTAATTGAAATAATTATGTAAATTATGTAATTCTGAAATATATATAGCTAGAAGTAAAGTAAACTTTATTTAGCAATATAAAATGTCTGTCAGCATAAATGAGTTTCACATAATCCACTCATTTGAATGTTTTAGAGATATTAATTAATGATTTATATAGCAAAGGTAAATATAAAATAATTAAAAATAAGTAGTTTTATCATGTAGCAATCTTTATTCATCTTCTTTGATGTAGACATTTTCCCCACAGTACATGAAATATGAGAACTATGCTTTGATAATGCTGTCCTGAATAGCACCTGGAAGCTTCATATAGTGCACCTGCTCTTGTAATGCTGAACTTTCTTTCAAAGAATGCAATTATAGAAATGATGATGTTCAATTTTAACCACTTTAGGGTCTATATTCTAGGTGTAAAAAGCCTGCCCCTCATCTCCAATACACTCTCGTTGTGTGTGTTTTTCAGAGGTTGTGTATACACACACACACTCACATACATATGTGCGCATGTACACTAATATATCCATTTATTTATAAACACCATATTTATAGGTTATATATCCTATAGTCACATACAAATATATGCCCTTAGTATCTTTGTTTGGGCACTCCAAATTTACTATATTCATGCTTTCAAGGTGTGGTATATTCCATTCATTAACTGAATTAAACTCTCCTACGCTTTATTTCCTAGATGTAGGTACCAAGAGGAAGTTCTTCAAAAATCAGACCATTTTAGATTTTTTTTTATTTTGGAAATATTACATTTATTATAAGAAAACAGAATTCTTAAAAAACAGGTTTAGGACTTTCTTCAGATTTTAAAATATGGTTTGAAGTAGCTTTATCAAAAGAGAAGTAAAGTAGGAGACATCAGTAGGAATGAGAACAATACAGCAAACGCTTTGGTGGCTCTTCCATTTACATTTCCTTTAGTAGGTGCAATTATCTAGCACTTAGTATATGTCAGGCATAGTTCCAAGCTTTGGGGTACATTATCTCACTAAATTCCCACAAAAGCTCTATGGGATACTTACTGTTATCCCTCCGTAACCACGGTTTCACACTCTCTCATGCCTACGATCTGTCCATTAAGACACATGGATATTATTTTAAAACCATTGTTACTTTCATTGTAGCTCTTGAATAAGTTTAATTTTGTGACTCTTTGAAAGCAAACAAAATATCTTCCTTTCAAAAATTGACTTTGATTTTGCAGTCAAAATGACTCATAACCTGAGTTGGGAAATTCCATCCTTTTCTATTCCTTCAGGAACCCCTGTAAGATTGGATAAATCTATTCTCTGAATGTCTGTTGGAACTCATTTGTAAAAACGTCTAGGCCATGCCTTCTGATTCTGGGTTTTATTACTATAATATTGGGAAAAGTAGATTTTCAAACCATAATTTTATTCCTGTAATATTTGAATGATTATGCAGTTATTTTCTTTTCCTTGATTCTATTTTGCTAAATTATATAAGTATTTGGATTTCTTATATTTCTAATTTTAAAAATAAATTGACAGCCTTTCATTTATTCTAGTATTCTTTTTATCTCTACCATGTATTTAATTGTATTTCCTATTATACTCCTAAATTTGCTTTTATTTTTTCTTGATGAATCTACCAAAGGCTTTTACATTTTATTAGACTTTTCAAAGAACTTTTAACCTCTATCATTATATGAATTATTTATCTGGATTTATTTCTGAATTTTACCTGAACTGTTTTATTTCATTATTTTCTGCACTCATTTCTAATTCGTGTGGGTTTATTCTCTTTCACTTCTTGGCACCTTATTTTCTAATATATGGTTTTAAGGCTATAAATGAACTTACAACTATTACTTTAGTTGAATTTCACAAGATTTAATATGTAGGTTTTTAAAATATAGTTTCTAATTTCTACTAATTTTCTTTGACCCCTGTGCCAGTTTGAATCTGTTGTGCACCCCAGAAAAGCCATGTCCTTTAATCCTTATTCAGTATTGCTGAGTGGTATCTTTCTTATTGTTTCCATGAAGATGTGACCCACCCTATTGTGGGTAACTTCTGATTAGATGGTTTCCATGGAGATGTGTCTCCACCTATTCAAAGTGCTTACTGGAGCCCTTTAAGAGGGAACCATTTTGAAAAAAGCTTCAGAACCACAAGAGCCACCAGAAACAGAGACAACAGAATGGACAGAGCCCTGGGGAAGCCATTAAAGAAAAAGCTGGCGGATCTCATCATGTGCCTTTCCAGTTGAGAGAGAAACCATGAAAGTCATTGGCCTTCTTGAGCCAAGGTATCTATCCCTGGATGCCTTAGATTGGACATTTTTATAGCTTTGCTTTAATTTGTACATTTTCATGACCTTAGAACTGTAAACTTGCAACTAAATAAATTTCCCTTTTTAAAGACATTCCATTTTTGGTTTATTCCATTCCAGCAACTAACAAACTAGAACAACCCCTGGCCTAATTAATATTGTATATGCTTTTGTTCTTCCAAATATTTAGGCTCTTCTTAGATTTTGTAATTTTTTTTAACTCAATTTCACTGAAGTAAGAAAACATGATGTATATGATATGAGTTTTTAATATTTACTATTTCTTCTTACCCTAGCACATTGTTAATTGCGTTTATGCCTGCTTGAAATATATATGGTTATACAAAATTATGTTTTTTTGTCCTTATGTATTCATGAAACCAAAGTTTGTAATTACGTTTTTCAATTCTTCTTTATCTTTACTATTTTTTCTATCTGATGATCTATCAATCCTTGAAAAAGCTATGTGGTAGTTAGGTTCAGGTGTCAACTTGGCTAGGTGAAGGTGCCTAGCTATACTGCTGTGGACATGAGCCAATGGTACGTGAACCTCATCTGTTGCTGATTACATCTGCAGTTGGCTAAGAGGAGTGCCTGCTGCAGTGAATGATGTTTGATTTAATTGGCTGGTATTTAAATGAGAGGTCTCAACATAGCACAGCCAAAGCAGTTCAGCATACCTCATCTCAGCACTCGCGCCTCATCCCAGGCCTTTGGAGATGCAGAAAGGAATCACCCTGGGGAAAGTTGTTGGAACCCAGAGGTCTGGAGAAAAGGCTAGCAGAGATTGCCCTATGCCTTCCCACATAAGAAAGAACCTCAGCTGTCTTTCCTCTGTAGAACTATACATTAACTAAATAAATCCCCTTTTATTGAAAGCTAATCCATCTCTGGTGTGTTGCATATCGGCAGCTAGCAAACTAGAACAAGCTATGCTTCAAATCTTCTAGTCCCATAGTGGATTTTTTAATGTCTACTTGTAATTTCATCAAACTATGTGTTGACATCTTTAGGTACTATTATAAGTTCCAGCTGTTTTAGATTAGAAGCATCTTCCTTATAGCTTGAAATGCATAACTCTAAAGTATTAGTGCTTTCAAAAAATACTTTGCATTAAAATTACATTGATATTAATATTGAAACCAACATTTTTTCTTGTTAAGTATCTGTCTAAAATCCATGTTCCCATCTCCTTTCTTTATCATTTCTGTTTCTTTGTAGCTGAAGCAAATGTCTTGTAAAGAGTATATACTAGGATTTCTTTTTATCCTAGAGTTATAACCTTTATTTTTTATTTTTTTATGTTTTTTTGAGGGGGAAGGAGGGTCTGGGAATTGAACCTGGGTCTCCCACATGGCAGGTGCAAATTATACCATTGAGATACCCTTGTACCACTCTAGAATTATAAGCTTTATTTTTAAATGGAATGAATTACTGCAATGTTTGTTGTGATTGCTGACTTATTTGGATACAAATCTACACTCTCTTTTGGAAAAATTATATTTATCTACTTTTTTTTATGCTTTAGTTTACCATACCATCTGTTCAGTTGACTAAAGTTTTTTCTCTGATAATTTAGTTTTTTCCCTCAGATAGTTTAGAGAATATACACACTATTTATTATCTTTCATTTAGTTGTCATCATGACTTTAAGATTCATACAAAATCTACAAAGTCTAAAATTAATAAATATTTCTCCCTCCTTCAGAATTATACACAAACTTATGACTGTTTTAACTGTAATATTTTCCTCTTTTATATAATTAGTTTTGATCATTTGTATGTCCTCCAAATTAGTAATTTGTAAATAATCATTTAGATCCATTTCTATGCTAACTGATTTCTTTGTTCATCATTACTTCATATCGGAAGTCTGGAATTTTCTTCTTCTTAGGTATCCCCCATAAAAGTTTCTTTAGTGGAGAGTTTGTTGACATAGGCCCACTCAACTTTTGGTTTTCTGTATATTTTGTACTCTTATAATTGAATAAGAGTACTTTTTTTCTCTTGTCATTTAAAATGCTCTTCTACTAATTTTGGCTTTAACTGTGATGGTAAGTTTCTGTGGTAGTCTCAGTTTTAATTCCCCCTTTGGGAAAGCCTTAGTCTTCTTCCCCTGTCCCCTACCAGAACTTGATCCTAAGACCATATACCCATGGACAAGCTCCTACGCTGGGTTCCTTCTCCTTCTTTGTAGCCCCCATGTAAGCTCTGGCATAATTAAGTGTATTAATTTTCCTTGCTGCATTAAAAATTAGCAAAAACTTAGTGGCCTAAAAATACACACTGGTTATTTTACCATTTCTATAGAACAGATCTAGGCACAGCTGAACTGGCCTATTTGCTTCAAGATCTTGCCAGGCTATAATCCAAGTTTCATTCAGAACTTTGATTCCATCAGAGGCTCAACTGGGAAAAAAAAATCTGCTTCCAAATTCCATCAGGTTGTTGGCATAATCAGTCTCAATAGAGAGAGTTTCAAGTGGAACTTGTAAGTAATGAATATGATTATATTTCCAAGCAAAGTGTCACAGATATTGTCTGATTTCTTCTTGCTACTTATAGTCAAATTCAAGAAGAGTGATAAACTGAGAAAATAACTATTATTTAAAAAGGAAACAATACCTGATGATTTTGAAAATTTGCAGACCCTCCAGATGGCAAACGACACTAAAATTGAGAGATTCATTCTCAGGAAAATATTCTCTAGAGAAAAAAACCAGGGTGTGGCAGAACAACCTTCTGCTAAAATCTCAGAAATAGCAAACATTTACAATATTCACTTATACAAAGAACTCTTTTCAGAGATTGTGTGCCTCATGGATTCAATCATACCAAGAAGCTGAAATCTATTGTCCCTCAGCCATTCTGGCTGGAGACCAAAGTACAGAAGGGTTTGTCACAAACATCTATGAATGTTGCTTTGGTCTGCTGACACAAACCCTACTTGAAATTCACAGAAAACCCACAAAGCTTTTGAGGAAATTATTTCAGCAGAAACACAGCTAGGATGGATTAAAAGGGTCTGAGACAGTATAAAATGAACAGAAAGTGTTGGGCAAAATTCCTCAGGTGATGGATTATAATTCCCAAGCTCTGAATTTTAATCAAGGAACTCAAGCTAGAATTTCCCAGCTATATTTCAGAACTTCCCAGACCAGTGACATCTTTTGACCTTCCAATCCTTCCCTTCTTGAATGAGAGTAATGGTAGCCATAATTCCATGCCTGTCTCACTATTATGTATTGGAAATGTTGGGGGCAGATAATTTGACTCTAGTTTTATAAATCCACAGATGGAAAGAAATAATGCTCCAGTAGTTATTCTCAATGCATTCCACTCAGAAGTTTTATCCACAACTGGGCTTGATTTAAATGATGAAATGTTGAGAATTTGAGTGACACTATAATGAGATGAAAGTTTTGGGAAATTTGGGAGGGAAGTGAATGTGTTTTGCATGTGGGAGTTATATGTGGACTATGGCAGACAGAAATTAGTACCTCATGTTTATATTGTGTAAACCCTTCCCTTTGTGTGTGAAGAAGACATGTGGCTTGCTTCTAACCCACAAAATGGCAAAGATGATGGGATTTAACTTCCATCTTATATGTACATATATATGTATGCATATGTATATGTGTAGATATAAATAATGTATATATATGACTCCATCCTGCTAACAGGCACAAGAGAAACTCTCTTTGTTGGCTTTGAAGGAATGACATACCATGTTTTGAGAGGATCCATGCATATAGGCACATTGCTAACATCTCAACTGCAATCTTGTGAGATCCTGAGCAGAGGGCTTAGTTTTCCAGGACGTTTGACCTTAGAAAACTGTAAGAGAAGAAATGTGTGCAGTGTTTTAAACTGCTGAGTTTGTGATAGTGTTCTATACAGCAGAAGGAAACCAATATGCCAAGCCTCTGAGTTTACCTAAAACTGAATTTTTAACCACCATACAGGATTTTCAGTTTTAAGTCTTGAAAATTCCCAGGCAAACTGAGCCAAGTTAGCTATGCTAAAGCTCCCTTGCTTTCTTGTGAGCTCAGATATGCACTCTATAATAGATATTTGCTATAATTTTATCATGAATTTCTAAGGATATATACAAAAATATTACTTTTTCATGATATCTAGTCTGCAATATTTCTGGAAAAAAGAAGCCACTAAACAACGTACTACACCTACTACATTCCTAGAGATAACATTAAGACTAGACAGTGATCTTTTAAAATGGTTGAACATTAAAAATCTGAGCAGTAATATGATTGTGGCTGAGCGATATATCTTTCTGTCAACATATTTATTAAACTAATTTGAGCATATGTTCCAGTAAGAAGAGGGAATACAACAAAGTTAAGAACATTATGAAAAAAAATAATAAAAAAGAACATTATGCTGCTGAATTTCTTTGCTAGATGTACAATGATGGCTTTGCTTTGAAACAAAAATAGTAAATGATTTAATTGTAAAGATCTTCTCCCTGATTATCGTACCTCTTTCTGCCTTTATAATATCCTTTTGGGAAGTGTAAATGACTCTGTGGTCACTTGACGGCTGTACTCTCTGAGCCTTTGCCAAGTGTTGACAGGTGTCTCAAATAAGAGCCAACGCTATGCTGGCACGATGCGCGGATTCATTCCCTGGGCCAATCGGCCAGTGCTCAGCCTGGCAGACGCATGAAGACAATGTGCGACCTAGGCCAACGTGGATCCTCTCAGACTGCCAGCTCTTACACCAGGCTGCACGGTGACTAATGAACAGCGTGCTGTATGAGTAGCTGCCACACAAGACACATCTCGGTGCCTGTCCACAAATCCCTTATTTAGTCTCCTGAACCAGAGGTGGAATCAAGAACTATGAGATACAATATTATGTCCTGATCTGAACCTGCACTATGGATCTAGAACCATTCTTAAAAAACCTCCAAGAGTGAGTTGAGTTAAATAGCATGAGAAGACCATATAGAGTGTATGGGTTAAGAGCACAAGATCCCTGAGTTCACATCTGAACACAACTCTTTTTAGCCGTAGGACCACAAGCAAATTACTTAACCTTTTTGTGCTTGAGTTTTCTGACTTGTAAATGGGGATACTGATACTACCTATTTCAATGGGTTGTTGTAAAGACAGAATGAACTAATATTCTCAAGGCACTCAGAACAGTGTCTGGCACACTGTAATCATAACACAAATGTTTGCTGTTATTATTCTCATTTTGAAAATGTTGAAACTGTAAGATATGTGTGTAGTCTTAAAAATAATACTTATATCCTTGTTGCATTGATGAAGCTAAAATAAAATAAATGAAGTGGACATATCATTGATTAGATGGTACATGAACAAAGAAAGTAATTTTGGAGACATATATTATGAAATGAAAAATTAAGTAGCATAGATAACAGAGGCATTTCAGACTGTTAGGAAGGTCACATATCTTGATACATTACTAGGTCTCTACCACAGAGTCCATGCTATGGGATGAAAACTTCAGAATACAGGGCAACTACCAGGGGATGTTTCAACAATAAATATTACCAAGCCTCACTCCAGGAGATTCTGATTCAGTGAATCTGAGATGGGTTCTGGAGAAGGAATTTAAGAATTTTTAAAAATGTTTCTCAGGGTCAGGTTTGGACAGAACTGATTGGAACACACTTACTGAATTTCTTGAGCCGACATGGGTCCAGATCTACATTCTAGGAAATCTTGAAGCACATATATCAACTGTAGTATATTTATTGACAATTGTCTGGTTTGTTGTCTGTCAAATTCTTTAGAACAATGGCTTATTAATTCCTTGAGTTGAATCTCTTAAAACTGTTCCATTCATCTGCTGACCACCAAACAAACTACCCAGCTAATCAAATGGACAAGTTGATAGTTTGATGGTAATGAGACCAGTGTGCATATCATGAGATAGAGTATTTTAGAATAACGGTTGTTTAAATTGATTCATTTTAACATAAATACATTTTGCATTTTTAAATATTTAATAAAGTATAGTAATGAAATCACTCTGTATATTTATATTCTTATTTTTATTTTAGGTGAAATAATTGCACTTAAAACGAATTTATAATTTCAAAGAACATGTTTATACCAGTGTACAGAATGGAGTGACAGCCTTAAAAGAATAGTAGAGCTGGCAGTGACCTAGGAGATCAGCTGGCCCTGCATTCTCATTTTATAGATGAGAAAGCCAGCAGCCTCTGAAATGTTAATTGACCTTTACGAGGTCACACATGGCATTATTGGCTTTCCAGATTCTAGAAAACTGTTTGACTCCAAAGCCAATATACTTTGCTAAGCTCTGTGGCCTCTAGATAACTCTAGTTGACATTTTTTGTTGTTGTATTTTTTATTAATAGTGAGAAATATTTGGAAGTTAAAACAATGGAAGTTTCCTAGGAAAAAACTTGTCATTAAAAACCTAATGGGATATTTAAATAAGTCTTCTTGGAACATCAATTTGCTAATCCCAATTTTTTTTTCTACTAATAGGATCCTGTCAATATGACCTTTGGAATATAAGCAAATGAAATTGAATCTACTTTTCTCTCTGTGAATGTTGTAATAAAATGATTGAGTGGAGCTTAAGTGGTCCAAGAATCTTCTGTGCTATTTTTTTTCTTCTTTGCCCAGATTGAGTTAATTCCCTTCATTAGAGCATGCTAGCCAGACATAGGGAGCTGAGATTTGCCAACTCTGTAAATCTTGCATTTCTCAGCTTAGATCAGGCTGAATGGTGCAGAGATGCTGCCAGGGGAAAAAAATGACTATCTAGCAGGGCACCTGTAGAGAACAGGTTAATAGAATCTTTTCCAGTATAGGATTTGTAAAGAAAAATAAAAGTGGACTGAATTCTACATGACCTTTTATTTAAAGAGAAGAAAGTATTTTAAAAGAACACAAATCCTAACAAGGTAAATATCACAGAAAGGGCAGAGAACATACGCAGAGGTTTTGCATGAATTTTATTTCATTGGAAAGGATATTTTTCTTTAATTTTGTGTGCTTATAATGTATAGATTGTTATTTTGTGGATGAAAAGACTGATAATGTCAGCAAACCAAATAATCTTAGTAAACTATTTACATTAAATTGCTACCAAACTTTTAGTTTAGAATTCATATAAAAACAAAAAGGCGTTTTTATACAGCTATGATGTATGTACACTCACTGCACAAAATGATCCCAAATATAATATTGAAACTTTCTTCTAGCAAGGTGACCTTTTTGAGGGTTAACTTGGGGTTAAACATCAAATATAGGGCACTGTATGAGATAAAGAATTTGAAAATAATTAACTTTCCATAGTACAGAATAACTTTAATGTTCCTAATAAAATCATTATATAATTTATCGATTCATATGTCATTATAAATACTATGAAAAATCCCATTTTTACTTGCACTATTTGATATCTCCAGTGCTCAAACCTTGAAAGCACAACATATAGATTACCATGACTGAAGAAGTTTGAAAAGGAATGGCAAATTATTTTGAAAGTATAACTCTGTGACAATGCTTATTAACATTTAATACACTGTATTAAGTTCAGAAGAGTTCACACGTTTCTGCTGCTTTTTAAAACAAATTCTAATTTTAACTACTATAATATTACTTAAATAATACTTAAGAAAATGTGTAATTCTCATAATTATTAACTACTGCTTGTCAAATTTAATATTTAAAATTAACAGGCTTGGTTTCCGTTTGATAATTGGGTATCTGTGTGCACATGCATTAGAGTGATTCTTAGGAAGACAAACCAAGTATTTTTTTTACATTGAAAATAGCCTACCAGGTATCAGAGTAATAATTAAGCCTGCCAAATGGTCTCCTACAAAGGTGGCTGGGGAATAATGGTGTTCAACATGTCTGAGAAGGTCTGAATGTTCAAGAGGGTAGGTGTATCTGGACTGGTCACTGTGCAGGTGATTTCTGGAGGGTTCTTGTTTCCTAGGATTCTAGGGGTGGCAATTGTAGCTTCTTATATTTCTTCTCTACTTCCTTCTAAGACTGGGTAATGGTTTTCTCCACTGATTGGGCATGTGACCTGAGATCAGTGATGAGTATGGTGAATATAGTAGTAGAGGATGATGGCTTTCCTAGGCTCTAACCAAATTCTGGATTCCACAGCTTTTAGAAAATTCCAGCTTCTCTACTCAGCACCTAACAACCTTCTATAAAGGTTGTTATATATCCCTGGCTCCTTCCTAGCATTGTCTGCTTCTATCTTGCTATAACACGGCATTCTACTTGACATACCTGTCAATGGTTTGATCCCCATGTCAACAGCAGGTGATCTGGATAGCGGGCATAATATCCACTCCTCACAGACTCCCCCCAACCCCAGCCACAGTTCAAGTTCTTGGGTAGTCACTTAGTTATTTGTGCAACATTAAACAAGCTTCTTACCTTCTCAAATCTTGAATTTTATGTCTATAAAAATGGGAATAAAAATAGAAATAGAACCTACCTTATCAACAGTTTTGAAAATTAAAGAAGATGGTCTTATTAACCCCATGTGCTACATAAGGTAAACACATTAGTTATCTCATTTTGTTTTTTTTTCTTCCTAAATTATAATATGGCAATGCTTAGACATGTTTCTCTGGGTCTCATGAGTGTAGTCTTATGTAGATGTTGAATACTTGTGCAGTCACTATTTGAATGATCATGTAATGAAAGCCTTATTCAACTGAACTAGATTATAAAGCTCATTTGACATACCTGTCAATGGTTCCCAATATTGTGGGAACTAGAACTTAGGCACCAGTTCTAGTGCCTAAGTACTAGAACTTAGTACTTAGGGTAGGGGCTTTGTTTTCTTATGCCATATGCCCAGAGCCTATGAGTGCCTTGAACATAGTATATACTTATTTATAATGTGGTTTTATAAATAAAATATGGAAAACAATACTAGTAGATTCATAATAAGAGCGTGACTCTCTGAACAAAGGGAATGTGCCTAGGTAAGTAGTTAGATAGATTAGGATTCAAGAGCTGTTATATCAAATGAGTGATGTTCATTCCTTTACAATACAATTTTGGCATTTTTGGCAGAGATATAACCTGCACTGCGGTTACACATAGAATCTAAGAATTTGGTAGAGTCCGTAATATATCAAGTAAGTTATTGATTCTAAATTCCAACCCTGAAATAACAAGGACTCTTTTGTAGTATCTTTGTGAACCTCTCTAGTATTATCTAAAATAAACTTTTTCCACTACCAAGAAGCGATTATGAATCTGTGAGCAAAACACAAATGGTACCCGGAGTTTCTGATTCCCAAACCTGTGTTCTAAAGAGAATTTTTGCTCATTTTTCTAATACAATGTGTTAGTGACCTGGATCTAAATAAACCATCAAAAAACCCATCTCATCATGTCTTCCTTTTTATTATAGTCACAGTCAACATGACTTGCACAAGTTCATATCCCCATGCTTCACACAGTTCCTGACATTTGGTAGGTGTTCAATAGATGCTTGTTAGGCATGCATTCATAATGTTTTATTAAAAAACAAATCTCATTGCCAGATTTAGTGACTGAATTAGTAATTTCACCCTTAATATGCTTCTAAATCTATCTTCAATTTTCCATCACCTCTTTAAGAATTCAAATCTTGAATGTAAATTCATGGTACAGACAGAAAAAAGCACAGCTGGTAAACCACAGGGCAAATTTACAAACCCTTGTGTTGCTTCATTTAGTTAAGTTAATTACTGTTTATTTTGAATAATTATGTTATAGTCTGGAGTTTAAAAAACATTGTGTCTGAGTGAATTCATAGAAGTATTTATCAATGTCTTTAGTCAATGCTTTCATTTCCCCCAGATAATCACTGTGAAATGCAAAATTTAGCTCACTAGTCTTCATAATGAGAGCTAATATATGCTTTACTCTCTTTTAAATATTTTTTGCTTTGTCTTGATTTTGATAAAGCAATGAGTGCTTGTGGTAAACTTGGGAATTCTGACTACCATCTGTCTGGTCCACCTGCCAAGTAAGGGCTTATGTCAATGATGCTCAGGTGTGTGGAACAAAGGCACTGCTTCTGACATTAAAATCAACTGTAAAAGGTCTACATTCTCCTCTTTGAACAGTTCATTGCCTCAACATCACTTGGATTAAAGAATAAAAATTAAAGGGACATCTTTTGTGTTTCTCTAAAACCTTCCTTTAAAATTCTATTTTAAGTAATAATTGCTGCTGCAAGGTCTACGTCTTCCTCTTCCCCACTGTTAATGAATGAAAATATTATATAAAAGAATGACTGCTTTCTGTTAACTGGTTGTGCTAGGAATAGGCAAGCACATCAGTATTGTGCCTTCCATCCTTGACCAGCTGCTTCCAACTTCTTCCATCTCTGTTGCTCTCTACCAAATATGGCTTGAGGTGGAGCAGATTAGCCAATGTGTTTATAGAGAATCCATCAAGAAACTGGAGTGATTGTGCTGTGGCTATCACCTGTAAGCACAGTGCTTGACCCTGAATCACACAAGGATGTGGAAGTACACATAGGAGTTTCATATTTTAGTAACTTGAATAGTATTTAATTTGACCTTTACCTATATATATATATATATATATATATATATATATATATATATATATATAGGTATGGTTAGATGTTTTTTTCTGTAAACACAAAGGAATCGCTGAAGGAAGAACTTTGGTACATATAGATTTAAGTAGCATTGTTCCTAATGGCTCTGGTATTAGAGACAATAAATAGAAGTACAGTATCAAGACAGTGTCATTTGATCGTGGTGCAGATGCTTGTCAAAATCCTTCTATCCTTTCTTGTAATCCTCTATTCATTCTTCTACATGTACTTTTTATAACTGTAATTAAATAATAGCTATGTATTTAGTAATTTAATAGTGTCTACCCTGTTAGCATGTAAGACCCTAAAGACTAGGAACATGTTGCTTTGTTGACAGATGTAGAGTCTTGAACCTAGAAACAAACAAAGTCTTGAAAAAATAATAGGTTAGTTCATGAAGACTGTAAAGAAATATGAAAAAGTGGAAAGTCAAGTTTATTATTTTCTTAGTTTCCCAGATTTGCTTTCTTGTTCCCTCTAATAACCTGTAAATGTTAAGGGAGAGACTCTGGTTTGGAATGAAGACCTGGCATGGGGAGAACTGAAGGCAGGCCAGGAGTTGACAATGAAGCAGGTGTGCCAAAAGGACCTTGATCCAATTTGTGATGTGTTTTAGAAAATATGAAGGGAAGTGGGGAAGCAATTTTGATTTGGTGAGAGCATTCTCTTTGTAAGAATTAAAATTATGAACTATCTTACCTCACTTCCCAATGTACATAGGCACATATTAAAAACTGTTCAAAGAATTCACAGACTCCTGATGCCATGAATGTACCGTAGACTGGAAAATATAATAGTCATAAGTCTGAGAGGTGTAGCTTGGAGTCTGGAAGCCAAATCTGTAAATAACCTTTATGCTCATCAACAGGAGAATGTGCAATTTTCTAAATCATTGCTATATGTTTTTTTCAATGGAATACTTAACAACAGCAAAAAAGGATGAATCACAAAAAAATACTTCTTGCATCAAGAAGTCTGATGCAAAGGGGTGCACACTGTGTAACTTCATTCATATGAAGTCCTAAAACAGACAAATGTAATCTAGGGTGACAGAAACCAGATCAGTCTGCCTGCTCTGGGGATAGGAAAGGGATTAACTACAGAGAAGCCAAAGGAAACTTTCTTGGATGCTAGAAATGAATGTAATTAAGATGGGGTGTTGGTTTCACACATGACACATTATTCAAAATTAATCAAACTCTACCTTTAAAATGAGCACATTTTATTGCATGGAAATTATACCTCAATAAAATAAATTCAAAGAAAATAAATAATCAAGGAACCTGAAGAACTGAAAGCCTCAGGCAATAGTGCCAAGGAGACTTTGTTTAGGAGAAAGCTTCTTTCTCCCTGTTTCAGACCTAATTCATGGATGGCCAAGAAAATCCATCAGGCACTAGCATTGGCTACAGGTCAAATATATTCAAAATATATTTACTTTACCAGATATTGTGTTATGCACTATAGATACAATGAAGAGACATGTCACTTACCTTGTGAAGCATATAGTCAATTGAACATTAGTCAGACAATTGTAAATATGAAAAATTACAGCCATGACAGAGCCGCGAGGACTGTTAACAATGGCTGAGTGGACCAAGGCTGAGCAGCTGCTTCTGAGTGACTAGTTATTGTACCTCTGTAATGCCAACCTGAAATGCACTGTGGAATTTGGAAGCATTTGGTATTCTCCTCTGAGAAGGTTTCCATGACCAGAGCGACCCATTGCAACCCACCCTCAATTTACTACATCTCTGAACAGACAAGTACACAAGCCCCCTTTTAGATTACCCTGTATTCATTTATATTTTTGGCACTTAAGTGATTTTTTAAACATTTGTATAAGTTTCACTGGCATTATACTTCTAAAATAATTTGAATTCCTGGAGTATTGTCTTACTCATCTTTTAATCCAAGAAACCAAGCATGTTTTCTGACACTAACTGGCCAAAATAAATATTTGCTTTGCTCAGTCTATTTCCATGGTGGTTAACTAGTCCTCTACTTAAAACTTGATAGTTAATTAATTCTCAGGATAGCTATGTTTTATAACTTCTGATTATTATTTTAATACTTCAATGGATGTTTTCCTAAAAGAAACAACTCTTCATAATTTTGGGGCTGCTTTGAGTAATCCCTGCTGATTTTATTCTTAAATAAGATCTGCCCCTAGGAAAAAAATAAACCATCCTGTTATATAAGCCCATCTATAAATATAATCAAAGCTGAAATTTGATATTTTCAAAATGTATTCTCTATGGCAGGACAATTCAAATGTTGTATAGCAAAGGCACTCATACATGTCAGTCAGTCATGAGATAGCCTGCAAGAATCTGTGATTAGCAATGAAGGAACTGAGCATTTTCATGTGCTGTTTCTTCTTCAAAATTGGAATGAATCCGAAATTCTCTTGATAACTTTCTTATTTTTTTCTTGGGCTTTTTGGCTATAAAAAAATGAGATTACAACTATTGCAAAATCAGGAATGTGATGAAATCAAAATCCTATTTTACTTATGTTCAAGTTTCTAATTTGAGGATTATCCAGAGGTTATAGATTCTGGTTTTAGAGTTCCTTTCTTTTTCATTTCCATTTTTTTACCAATGGGTACATGTTTAGTAACAAAATGTCATGGTATAATGATGTGATAGTATAAACATAATTTGTAAATAACAGCTCATTAGTTATAATCATCAAATCAGAATCCATTTCAGTCAGTACAATTCTTTGTAATTTTTTTTTACATTACAATGCATTATATGTTAAAATCTGTAAAAGCTGCATTTGTAAAAAGTGAAGTTTGTCCTTTTTATATTAAAAAATATTCTTCTGTTATTAATACAGTCTGTGAAGTGGCTGCCTAGAAAAAGCAAGGTCTTAGAAAAATATGTATTGAAATATAGGAAACACTTTTTTCTCTCAAGGGATTTATGAATCACATCTAAACAGTCTGCTGAAGGGGAGCAATCAGAGGTGGACCTGGAGGATTAGAGGTTTAGGAAAAAGTTTGGAATCACTGAAGAATTAAAGCTGTGTTATGTTTGGGGGAAACTGAGTTGTCATGCGGAAAGATCAGAATATGTGGCTGAGTTTAACAGTACTAAGTCTGTCAAGGAGGTAACGATGATGCGAATAGGAAAGCTAGCATAGACAAAGAGTTTTAGAAGAGAAAATAAAGTTCTTCATTAAGTGAAGGTAAAAAGAAAACCAAAGAAAATATCACATACTTTTAAATAGGAGAAAAATCTTATAATTGAAAGAAGTAGATGTGTTTAATATTTAAAATTATTTTTCTTCTCTAATAAACTTTAACTGTATTCACATAAACACATTTTTACAAATGTGAATATGGAAGGAAATTATTAAGATTGATAGGAATAGTGTGTTTATCCAAGAAGCAAGTCCAAAACATTAAAAATAAAACTAAACTATGCAAATAAAAATGTTGAGATAAGCACAGATATAAGCTGGAATAAAATTACCCCCTGACCCCAGTTGATTTTTTTTTTAAAACTTATGTTAAAAACAAACAAATGCACAAAACCAAAAAACACTAAGACAGGAAGGATCTGGGGATGCAACATCATGGAGTGCAGGAAATGGAACTAGCGTGCACTCTTTACTTACAGATACTAGTCACCTTCAAGGCTTTTGCAAAGTCATTGGACAGGAATGGAAGCTGAGTAAGAAACCACTATTTGAAGATTATGGTAGCTTCACCAAGAAGAGAATAATTGCTTTTAAGGCTACCAAGCAAACCAGGACTTGAGAATCCAAGTCTCTGCAGAAAAGAGAGCCATGGGAGTGAGTCTGACATATATTCCCCTTGAGGCAATTGCTGATTAATATGCTACTCATGTATTAGAAGAGATTGCAACAACAAACCAAGCAATAAACAACTAGTAGGAGATAAAAACTAAACAGAAATTTCCGAAATCTCATGCTGCTGGTAAAACACAAACAGGAATTCAGGCCTGTTGACAGGGAGAGACTGAGGAACACACCCAGGCTCTTAGGTGTGACCCAGAAAGGGCTTTCCTGAAAGGAAGGGCAAACTGGATTTTGACTTTCCTCACCTGTACAAAGGTGAGCTGCCCACATTTACCTGCCTACTAAAAGAAAATTGAATCATCATATAAGAATCACGTTATTTTTATACATAGTGACTGTTCTTCAATAAAGAGCACCAGGCATACAAGAAAAAACATAATCAAATGAGCAAAACAAAGAAAAAATTAAATTTTAAACATAAATAAATTTGAGGTAGAGATGGGAGTCATGAGGTAAAAGCTTTGAAATAATTTTGATTAATATGTTAGTAAAATAGATTAGAAAAGTGGAAAATTTCAAAGGAAAATTAGATTCCATAAATAGGAAATAGAAATCCTGGAAAAAAAAAATGACATCCCTAAATGTTTTATGAATACTTTTAACAAGAGAATAGATACTACAGATCATAAAATCAGTGAACTTAGTTATGGTTTACTATAAACTGTTCACATTGAAGCAGAGAGAAAAGGAAAAAAAACTGTAGGGCTCACAGTATAAGAAACCAATACGATATGGTATAGTATCTACCATTAAAAGGTAGGGAAAATATGGTTGAATATTTATTGAAATATTGAAAATATAGAGATACATAGAAAATGAGCACTTTCAAAAACTAATAAAAAGTATAAGATTCATGGACCTCTAAAAACTCAAAGGATAACTTTAAAAGAAACTAACTTAGGCAACTTATAAACAATCTAATTAAAATAAGCAGAAAAATAAGGTGATATTTAAATTCAATAAGAGGAAGGAAAAGAGATATTTTACCTTCAATGAGCAACAATAAAAAGGAGGTCTGAATTTTCAAAGGAACTGATAGAAGCCATAACATTTTTCAAACTTTGGAAGAAAAAATTAGCAACAAATAATAATAATATGCCCTATGACAATATGCTTCAAAATGAAGTATAAATAATGCTATTTTCAAAAAAAAAAAATCTTACCAGAGCAGTCCTGTTCTAAAAGAAAAAAGCGAATGGCATAATGAAGAGTAATTATAGGTTTACATAAGAATAAAATATAAACGAACATTTATTTTACAAAATAATAACAGTGATTGATTTTGGAGTGTAAATATGCAATTAAAATTAGCAAACCCAGATGCAAAATAAAAGCAAAAGAGGGTACATTTGGTATAAATGTTCACATATTATAAGGTTGTTGTTTGGGAAGTGGTGAAAGTACTAATTAAAAGTAGAAACTAAGAGGTAAAAAAATACATATTGTAATAAAATAATGTATTACTGATAAGAATGTATTTGTGGAAATTAAATAAAAATTAGATTCAAAATAAGACAAGAGATTGGTAACATTGAGTGTCTGGGACAAAGTGAAAGCAAATAGCAAAATGGCAGATTTACATCTAAATGTATAATTGGTTATAATATGTATAAATGAACTATAAGCATTACTTAAAATAAAAATATTGTGAGTTCAGACTAGATAAAACACATCAATTTATGAAGTTGAAAAAATGAAGAAAGCTATATCATGTAAACTCTAAAAAAAGAAAACTAGTATAGATGTTTATTACCAAACTAAAGAACTTTTGAGACATAAAAGTATTATCTCTTAAAAGGGACATGGTATAATAAGAAAATATTATAAACATTTTATGCTCATTATTTTGACAATATGTATGGTATCATGGGTTGAATCTACAAAGCAAAACAAAAAAAATGTCCACATCCTAATCCTACAAATTTGTAAATCTTACCATATTTGGAAAAGTGTCTTTGCATTAATAATTAGGTTTAGAACCTTGAGATGAGAAGTTTGCCCAGGATTATCTGTGTGTGTCCTTTATCCAAAGACAAGCATCCTTGTAAGATAGATCAACAGAAAAAAAAGACACACACACAGGAGAAGGTGATAGGAAAGCAAGGCAGAAATTGGAATGGTGTAATTATAAGCCAGCAAAGCCAAAGAATGCTGACAGCCTCCAGAATCTGAAAATGGCGAGGAAGAATTCTCCACTAGAGCATCCAGAGGTAATACAGCTCCACCAATACCTCAATTTTGGACTTCTAGACTCCAAAACCGAAAGAATAAATCTCTGCAGTTTAAAGCCATTCAGTTTGTGGTAATGTGTTGCAGCAGCCATAGTAATGTAATGGATTCATGGACAATTCTTTGAAAAATATCTTACCAAGTCAATGCAAGAAAAGATGGTCAGATTTCTCTTGTAGCTATAAGAAAATTGAATCTGTAATTTAAAATGTTACAAAAAAGAAAACAACTGGCACAAATGATTTCCCTCGATATAATTCAAAAAAATATTTTAGGAAAAGTATCGCCAGTCATATGCAAGCATTTCGAGGGAATAGAAAAGATTCAAACACTTCACAATTCATTTCTTGGAAGTCTAGAAAATTTTGATATAAAAACCTGAGCTTATAAAAAATAAAATTTAAACAATTTTATTCATCATATACACAGTAAAGCATCAGTAAATCAATATATAAAAGAAACACATTATGATCAACTTTATGGTCCCAGGTTAGTTTAATGCATGAATATCAATCTAAACATTTCTCTACTCTAATAGTTTAAAGAAGAAACTTTTCTTTATTATTTTAGTAGATTCAAAACAAAGGTTGATAAAATTCAATGTTTTCAAAATACAACCTCTTGGTAAGCAAGGAATTAAAGATAATTGTCTTAATGCAATCAAAACTATATACATTGTTCTTAACTGTGAATTATTGAAAATATTTCCTTTGAATTAAAGAATAAAACAGGAATATTAGTTCAATATTGTTTAAAGATTTCAATGGAATAAGTTTATTAAACTGTTATTATCTGCAGACAGGGTACTTGTGTTTGTAAAAATCCCAAAGAATCTGCAGATAAATTTACCTTAATGAATGAATGCAGTAAGGTCGCTGGATTTCTCGTCAATATATAAAAATCAGTTTAATTCCTCTAATTCAAAATAAATGATCAGAAAATTAAATTTGTGTTAACTTTTATAAAAACATTGAAATTAATCAAATACCAAACAAGTGCTCTAACAAAAGATATGCAAGAAGTCTATTTTGAATACTGCAAAGATGTCTGAGGAAAAATAAAATCTAAATACATGGAAAATTACAGCATATTCAGGAATGAGAAGATTGAATATGTGAAGGCATTCATTCTTCCCAAATTATATATGAAATTAAATTCTATTCCAATTAAAATCACTGCTGTTTTGGTGGCACTTATTGAGGGTCAAAACAGTTTAAACAATCTTTAAGAATTGTTCTATGAGATGTCAAATCTTATAAAAATAAAAGAATTAAAACATAGTGCACTTGTACTAAGATAGATGAATAATTACTTGAAATAGAGAACCAGAACCAGGACTGCATATAAACAGTCGCCTGATACATGACAAGCCTACCTTTGCAGTATTGTGGAGGAAATGTTGTTTTTGATAAATAATGTTAGGTCAGTTTAGTATCAACTTCCAAAAGAATGATCTGAATCCATATAATTCATCTAACATTAATAAAACAATAAATCAAGCAATAGAATATCTAGAACACAATATTACTTATATAATACATAAAATTCAAAGCAGTCATGGGTTTAACTTGTAAAATTTCTATTTTGTCAGTAAAATTTTACCATGATACGTAAGTTGTCTTTTCTGACACTTTTTCTTCTACGTGAAATGGAGATAATACTTACCACGTTATTTTTCATATATTCCTCAAAGAAAGTAAATAAGATGGCATGTGTAGGTAACTAGTGCATTGTGTGACACACACTAAATGTCAGTGAAGGCTCTCCCTGACTTTTTCACCTGAATCTGTTCTGAACCTGTTCTTTATCTCAGTCATACCCATCTTTATTCAGTCCCCTTCGTTTACCTCCAACATTAAAATAGTCATTAATCCCTTTTATTTGTCAAACATGTTGCCACACATTTTCTTTTCATTTTATCCATTACTTCTGCTTATACTTTCACAAGCGTGTCACAATTCATTTCTCTGTCTTTAGCCTCTTTTCCTACTAAAGAATACCCTCGAGAAAACTCTCTGAATTAAATTTCTAAAACATGTAAATTATTTTCACTTATTTACAAAGATTTTGGTATCTCCATTGCTCACATGCTCAACAATAAACTTTTTTTTTATATTCCATACAATGCTCTTTAAATCTGGCACTCACCTATCTTTCACATCTGTATTACCACTAGATAGTTAAAGGTTCACCAAGCCTAATATTTTAATACTTCCTGAAAAATTCTTGTAGTTACCTCTGTCTGTGTTTTGTTTATGAAATCTAGAATATTCTTTATCACCTTGATACCATATTTATTTTTTTTATATTCTACATCTTCTTCAAGACTTCATCAAGAAATTTCACCATTTCCACTTAATGTTTCTGTCTCTTCATCAATCTTAGTTAGCAGTCTATATATCTTTTTGTACCCACAGCATTTAATTTAGTGTATTTAAGACTGCAAGCAATCTACCTTGTATACATATCTGTTAAGTGTATATTTATGTTTTTCCCACTCAAGTGTCAGCAAGAAACATTTCTAATTTATCTTCTTATACCCTTTGTATTCAACATCAGAGTTTTGCCCTTGGTTGGGCCCCTACCTCCAACCCAAAGATGTTGAACTGAATTTAAAGCTTATGTATGGCATTGGAAAAATGGAAGGAGACCCTGTTTCCAAAAAAAACAGAACAGAGTTAGATTTTTTGCTTTCTTTTCTAAAAGAATGCAAAAGAGAGAACTCTCATTTTTTGACTAAATTTGTTCATGGTTTATATTATTAAATACTGACATGCAATATTATGTATTCAAAATACATTGAAGAGTAACTAATATTAAACTACATTATGGTGTGTCTAGGATCGTTACTATTTTTAGCAAAACCATTTTTATCCAATTCAAATTTTAAGTAATGGGTTCGAATTTTGTAATCTCAATTTGATAGTGGCTCCTTCTACATTTGTAAGATTAAAAAAAAAACAGGTACTAATTCTTTTCTTAGAGTTTATCCACATTCACAGAAGTCTCTTTTAAAATATTTTAGAATACAGCAGCTCCAAAAACCTTATAAATACTGAAGAAAAGTAAGACAAACGTAAACATTCACTATTGTATCCTTTTCTTTCTCACCAGTTCTCATGGGGCTGATATTTTTATTTTAATGTTGTTATATCATGGTTAGGAGTATAATTTGTAACCTTAGAGGTGGAATACCCAATATACTTCATCAACAAGAACTATAACCCATATTTCATTAAGGCTTCATTAACTTCTAATTCCACTGCTGACTAAGCAAACACATTTTCTTTGCATCAGAACTTCTGTTGCTTACCCAGAATCTGAATTTCAGGACAAACCAAAGTGAACCTTAATGCCTTATGCATCCTCTGAGAAATTAAAGCACAATAACAAATTATGTGAAATATAGGTTCTGAAATATTGAAAATATTTTTCTTATTTGAAATAAAAATTAAACTCAGCTTCATGGAGTTCAACAAGCCAAAAAATAACTTCCTACGGAATCAAGGACAGACATACACTTTTGATTCCACTTATTTTTAAGTTAGGAATTTTTGTTTTGGATGATACAACAAAACAGATTAAGTTTCAAGAATCATCTTAACAATTTCCCACCAACTCTGAAAAATCAGAATTCACTGACAGAAATTGCATATTCTGCAAGGTTATATAGAATCATAAATTACAGATGGGAAGGGCCTCCAAAACATGCGGTCCATCTATTCAATGAGTCCAAGAACCTCTTCTAAAACATTTTCATCATGTGCCCCATTAATCTACATTTAAACATTTCAATTAATTTGTAACTCACTACCTCCTTTAGACAATGTCAATGCTGGAGTTTTCTTCCTTGTTCTGAATTAAACTTGATTCATGGAGGGCCTATGTAAAATGTTAGGCCTTTTCTCAGCCAAGTCCCTGCTACTTTCAGGTATCTGCAATATCAAGTATCTAAAGCACTGGTTTTTCCAAAATAAATTTTAATGGCTAAGAACACCAGGATAACAGTAAGATCTTTTTCTTATCAAAAGGTAAATCCAATGAGCTTATGGCATCTTTTAAGGAAGAATATGAACATCTGTCATTCATTTCAAAAAGTATGGGTAGAAAGAAAAGTTTCATCCAATGGTTGTCTTGTGCAATTTTGGTTTTAGGCAAAACACGTTAGTAATTTTGATTAAATGTAATGATAGCATCTTTACTTGATAAAACTATATAATATTCAGAATGACATATCAGATCCCCAATTTTTTTTTTACTTTTTAAATTGTATAATATAACATGTTTACAAAGCAAAGAAAGAAAAGAGCAACAGTTTTCAAAGCACTCTTCAACAAGCAGTTACAAGACAGATCCCACAGTTTGTCATAGGTTGCCATACCACCATCTCAGATGTTTCTTTCTAGCTGCTCCAGAATATTGGAGGCTAGAAGTAATATATGTTTTTTATCATAATTTTTTTTCTTTTTGTGAAAAATAACATATATACAGAAAAATCAATAAATTTCAAAGCAAAAGCACAACAATTATTTACAGGTCAGATTTCAGAGTTTAGTATGGGTTACATTTCCACAATTTTAGGTTTCCACTTCTAGCTGTTTAAGATGCTGTAAACTAAAAGAAATATCAATATAATGATTCAGCATCATACTCATTTGTTCAACTGTACCTTCTCTGTATAACTCCACCATCACCTCTGATCTTTCCCCCACTCTTTAGAGATATTTAGCTATACCCATTCTAACTTTTTCATGTTGGAAAAGCTGTCAATAACAAGGAGTAGGAAGATGGAACTAGCTGATGCTCTAGAAAGGCTGGCCCCTCCAGGTTTCAGGACATATCTGGTCCAGGGACCCACGTAGAAGTTGTAGGTAACTGGAAAGTTACCCTAGTGGGTGGAACCTTTGTAGAATCATATATATTGCCCTAGGTGTTCTTTAAGATTGGATGGAATGGTCCTGGTTGAGGATTGGCAGGTTATGATAGGTAGCAATGTCTACCTGAAGTTTGCATACCAGCAACCTCCAGAGTAGCCTCTAGAATGTATTTGAACTCTCAACCACTGATAACCCTATCTGTTACACTTCTTTTCCCCAGTTTGGTCAGGATGGCATTGTTGATCCCATGGTGCCAGGGCTAGGCTCTTCCCTGAGGGTCATCTTCCATGCCTCCAGGGAGACTTTCACCATGGATGTCATGTCTCACATACAAGGGAGAGCAACGATTTCACTTGCAGAGTTGGGCTTGGAGAGAGTGAGGCCACATCCGAACAACAAAAAAGGTCCTCTAGAGGTGACTCTTAGGCATACCTATAGGTAGGTAAGCTAAGTTTTTCTGCTACATACATAAGCTTCACAAGAACAAGCCTTAAGATCAAGGGCTTAGGAGCCCCCAAATTTTTGCAGGAGAAAATATATTAAGAATTATTTAGTAGAACATCTTAACCTCCACACCTGTACATTTATTTTATTGAAATTTGTGACTTATACACATCTAATATCTTTCCCAATGATACATGTTACATTCTAAACTTGGCACTGGAGCCTACTAACCTCCTTATACTATGGGTACTATTTTCTCCTTATAGGTCTCTTATAATGGTAGGAAAGAGTCACTTCTCTGCTGCAATCACCTGTGGGAATCACAAAATTGAATTTCTTAGGAATAATAATTATTATCACAAAATTAGATAACATATAAAAGCACTCACAAAATGTCAAAGTTCCACACATACATTAATGATGATATGATGAAGATCACTGTGATGTTGTTCTTATTAAGGCATGTGATGTTTATGGTTTAATAGTTAATAATTACCAGGTTAATATTTTTCTTTCGACCATGATTTTGGATGATTTTTAGAATGTTATGTAGGCCGGAGAAGCAGAAGTTTACATCGCCATAATTAAACACAACTATAGAAATAAATTAGAAATTAAAATCAAGGTAGTTAATGGCCATATTAATATTTATTTTAACCACATGTAGAATAACAGTTATGACATATAAAAGGGAAATCAGTCGATCACCATTGTCCTTTAGGGAATTTCTCAAGTACAATGTATTTCAGGTTTCATATTCTTTATGAAGAAAAGATTAAAAGTTAGAAATAGAAAAGCTTCATCTTATTTCCTTTAACTGAACATATCAGAATCTCAACCCTCATTTTAAATATTTTATCATCCTAAACCTTATAAAACTTTAACTCTCTAGATAAAAGTTTAATACACTAGAAGAGGCTTGCTTCTGAAGAAGAATGTTATGGAAAGATTTCTTAAGAAAGGAAGAAAGCACCAGAATCATATGTGAATATTTCATACAACATGGCCAGTTTCAATTAAAAGGTTTCCCTCAAACTTTTGACATATAGGACATCAAAAGAGGCTTTTAAACTTTGGATAGGTTCTACTACTAATATAAGGCTGTTTCTTTTTTTTTTTTTTTTTAATTCGCATATGGGCAGGAGGCCCCAGGGATCGAACTCCAGACCTCCAGCACGGCAGGTTGGAGCTCTGCCTGCTGAGCCACAGCAGCCGCCCATAAGGCTATTTCTTTTTTACCACTTCATATGATCAATTAAAATGATCAATTAAAGGTAACAGTTTTGTTTTCACTGTAAATTGATGGCTTATAGCTTTAATTCTATATTTACAGTGTTGAAAAATACTTTGCCAAATTGTCCTTTCCAAATAAATTTGTCCATTAGTCTGCTTCCTTTCTCGTTTTCTCATTTTTTCTCCCATTTTACTGTGTCTGTGGATTCTTTGACAATCTGTTTTTGTTTTGTTTTGTTTTTGGATCAACCAAAACAACTTTGAACACTGAATTTGAACTTCTGAGTTGGTGTACTGGGAATACAACATAACAGAGTTCATCTTGGCCTCATTTTCTCATACATAAAATTCTGACAAACATACCTCCTTCTTTCTAAGTTTATTATGAAGTTAAAATGGAATAATGCATATAAAACACATTATAAAATCTAAAATCCTGTGGAAATAAACTATCATAAATTTATAGACCTTAGAATAGTATCATTAATGTATAAATTAAAAATGCTTGTATTTATGATGAGGATGATGATGACTACACTCCAGCAGATGGTGGGAGCAAAAGTGAAATAGCTGCAATTTTTTTGCGTGTGTTGATTGAGGAACTCATTAACATTTTTATTAGCAATTCAGAACAAGCTCAAGTACTAAGTGCTGGAAGAAATCTAACAAATTGCCGTGCATTTTAAACTTTAGGTAGAGGAATTTAAAAAAGAAAAATATGGTTTGAACTAGTACCAATTACTTTTCTTCAACTTAGATTTAGAGAGAAAAGGAAATAAAACATTGGGTTCAGTAAAAGACAGGAATATTGGTTTTGTCACTTAGCAGTTCTATCATGGTGGATATCATCTCAACTCGTTAGCCTCAAGGCCCCATAGCTACAAAATCGGATTTAACATTCCTTCGTGTCCTGGGGCAAAAAAATACAGGAATTCAAAATGAAATAATGAATAAAGAACTACTCTCTAAATTATAATTTGCTATTTAAATATTTATTATTAGTAGTAGAAGTACTCTATTCAGTGAAATGTGACCCACCTGTCAGAAATGAATTTCACTTTGAGAAAGTATATTTAAATCAGAAATGTAGGCCAACTTCAAGTAAAACAAAAGTAGATAAAATGATTTTTCTAGACTTACCACTATGCCTACCTCCTTTTTTTTTTTTTTTTGCCTATTTTTGCCCCTTTTAAAGTACTCTCCTTAGGTATCAAAATCTTTCTAGAAGGCTATCTTAACAGCTAAAGTTGATATAATGTTATACTTCTAATGCCTAAGAAATCACTCTGCTTACCAAACAATGTGAATTGAATCAATATATTCTTTATTATCCAAGTATGCTAAAAGGTAAGCTTAGAGATATTCATAAAATTAATGCTGAATCTTAAAATGTATTTTAAAATATACTCAGAAATTAGGTGGTTGCATGTTGCAAGTGACATTAGCATTTTTGACAGATGGATCGTCACACGTCATATCAAGTTCGGGGTTATCAAGGTTCCCATTTCTTGTCAGGCCAATCAGTCTTACTGAAAATCTAGGGAGTATATATATGAGTTGAATTCCTGGAAAGCGTAATTTATGCAGTAGTATTATGTTTCCTTTCCTAAGATTTGTCTTGAGGCAGCATGCCAAATTGTGGGGTGATCGATGCCAGAGATAAAGAGCCGAAATATTCTCCCCAAAAGGAACAGAAATGCTGTGCCTAGGATTTATTTGAACAGTTAAATTCTAACATGGTAGAGCTGAAGTCTAGAGAGTATAGTGACTGTGCCCAAGGCTTTGAAGTTGATCACTCAAAGCTCAAACCTAAGCCCCAGGCAGTTTTTCCATGGCTCCTGTCAATGTCATTTCTGTATACTGCCTGGAAATACAGAAGCAGCTGAAGAGGAAGAAATAGGATATATGTACAAACACCTGTGAGGGAGGAAAATTATATTTTGAAGTTAAAGAATTAATTTTGTTTTCAGTATGAATAGCCAATTCATTTGTTTCGCCATTACTTTTTAAGAAATGTGTTCAGAATTTCTTTTGTTAAATTGAAATTGCTGAAACATGATATAATCAGACTATTGTCTGGAGGTTTACAGAATTTGCCTTTCTTGATTTAGAGTTTAGTGCTTAAAGAATGAATTCGCTACATTATTGAGAAATAATGAAAGGGTAGAGGAATGCATTGCTGGAAACGTGGCCTTCATGAATTCTGCTACAAGGGGCCAACTTTGCACTTATGTAGTTATTATAAATATATTAATGAAGTCATTTCCATTTTAAACTAATTTAGGTAATATGGATATTTGTGTATAATGAGTTTGTTTCTAGATTGGAATATAGTCTCCACTTTACCTAAAGTTGTGTGTTCTTTTTTCTTTTGTTTAAAATTAAATTAATCAAACTGGGTTCTAAAGGGTATCTTATCTTTTGTTTCCATGATACTTTATTTATGTGGAAAGATATAGTATAGTGCAGGTATTTTAGACCCTGAATAAGTATTCATTTAATGAGTTTATCAAAGAAGGTCAGTATAACCTGGGTTTGTTTATCAGAGAATGACAATATAGCACCAATAATCTCTGGAGAAATAGTTGCTTGAATGCAAGTTGCAACTTCAGTGCTCAGTGTTGTAAGGCATAAAAGACTTGGCTGTGAAGTCAGACAAACCTAGGTCCAAGTCCAGATTTTGCTACTGTGTCTGTGGGACATTAGCGTGTAGACTATCCTCTCTCTAGGCGTCACATTCTACATTTGCAAGACAGGACAATTATCTTTACTTTTCAGAGGCTTTTGGAAGTTAAATAAGATAATTAATGTAAAACTCCATTGCAACTTCTGTCACTGGTTCTCCTGAGCATATATTTTATGCCACCTTATTCTCTGTGACCTTTTCTCTCATATTCAAGCTCAATAACAGAAACACACAAAATGTTTATGTCCTTTGAGTGTCTTTTTTACTGGCTGTTCTCTCTTCCTGGACTTTTCTGCTCTGCTAACCTGCTGGCCAGTTCGAATCTTTTTATGGACAGCTTGCCCTGCTCCCAAAAGGGTATTTAACATTATGTCCCCTTAGTATTTTGAGACAAAGAGTGGAGAAAGAACAAGTTAACCAAAGATTTTGCTAAAGAAGTTAGTTTAAAGTTCGGTTAAATGAAGGGGAGTTTTACTGAATTGAGGCAGTTTTTAGGCATAGAGTTTAAATTTGATTAAACAGTTTGACCAAACTGATAGAATAAAGTTTCTCTGCTTCTCTGGAAACTAAACATTGTCTGTTTTCCTCATGAAAAAGCAGAGATAGGGAAGCTGCCCATGATGGGAAAGAACTGATGTGAAGCATTTGATTTCACCAACCAAGAGATATGTATAATGCATATCTAAATCCATTAGCTATTTATGAGAGATATTTCTTTTATTCTAGATATGTATTTATAAGAGTAAAACTAACAATGGTTTAACCATTTAAACATTTTATGCACCTAGTAAAACATTAGAAGTACAGTCAGGATGTCATGTTTTGTTTTCATTTGTTCTGCTTTAATAGACTTCAAATTATGATTATTTATTTCTCTTTCTCACACTTAATTGTGTGTGAAGTCTGAGACCTTCATTTATTTACCTTGCACTCCTTTAAATCTGTCTGATAGACACTAATTCTTCCATAAAGGTTTAATGAATAAATAGTGATTTTGTCTTCAGAAGAAAATAGGGGCAAATATATTTTGAGAGTACATTTGCTAAGTGGTTATGGGAATGCTCACAATTGAAAAATTGTATTTACAAAAAAGAAAAAGGATTGAAAGACCAAGAAAAAATCATAAAAGAACATCTATGTGCTGAGTTTCTTGGATTTATCATAGATTATGTTACTCCTGATTGCAGTATGTTTGACTTAATGCTTTTAGAAAGGAGTCCAATTTTTCCCTTGGAAAGTTATATCACCTTAGCAAAACAGCTTACAGCCTTTCAGATGATGGATATGTAAATCAAGGCCAAATTCTTTGAGTTGTATGATGACTTGGTATAACAGTTCAAATAGCAATTTCTGCTGTATGAGTGAAGATCTTCAAAATGACTTCACATATGAATTATTGCACACAACAGCCATGAGAAGTAAGTATTGCCATTTACTTTTTATAGCAAGAAAATTTGGTCATAGTAAGTTAAGAAACTTTCCCAATGTTACTCAATGAGTCATTATCAAACCTGGAAATAGAGCCCAGGGGTCCAGTTCTGTTCTATGACTCCTGCTATGCTGACCATTTAAGACTATATTGACCAGAGGCTCACTAGTCACATTGCTGTATAATGATAAAGATAAATTATATACTCTTACTTCAATCCTTAAATTATTGCGAATTAGAGTGGAGCAATGATGGCTCAGTGATAGAATTCTCACCAGCCATGCCAGAGATCTGGGTTCGATTCCCAAAGCCTGTCCATGCCAAAAAATGAAAATAAAAAATAAAAAATGTAAATCATTGCAAATTAGAAAATTAAGTACAAATAATATTCAAAATAATTCCAACCAGCTCACTTAAATTATTTTAGACAGAGGAACTTATTCTTTACCATGCAACTCACTACCAAGACCGCTTGTTCATGCATTTGGAAATGTGAATGTTATTTTTAAAAAACAAAAATGTAGCTTACATCTAGGCTTTTATATTGTTACCAGATGTTTTGAAGGGAATTTTCACAAACTGATGAGGAAAAAAATGTTTACATATAAATAATCATATGCTTATGCTATTTTTTCATAAGAAACTAGTTATTAAATTTAAATGATTTAATTTAATTCAACTAATATTTATCGAGTACCTGCTGTTTTACTATTGGCATAAAAATAAAAATAAAATAGGTAAGAAGACTGGGGGTTACAGTGTGGTGGTGCTATTCTAGACAGGTTGGCTGGCAAGAAGCATCTCATGGAGATTTCATGTGAGCAGAAACTGAAATGCAATGAAAAAGTGAGTTATGTTAATAACTGGGACACTTGTATTGCAGAGAGAGAGAAGAACAAATGAAATGCCTTTAGACAGGAGTAAGTGTGGAGTATTCCAAGAACATAAACAGATGCCAAAAAGCCAAAGCAAGCTGCACCACAACTTGCTCCCCACCGCCCCACCCAAGCCTCTAGCTAAACCATGGTGAATGTTCCATTCTAGGAAGGTGTGGTGGCAAAGAAAACAGGCCTCACCCTCTTTCCTTAAATCACAACACAGCGATACAGTAACTCACTGAGTGGGGAGGCCACTACTATTTCTCAATAGTCCAATTCCCAGGGCCCAGTTGAGAAAGCGTGGTTTGATGTTGAACGTCTAGCCTCTGAAACTGTAAGTAAATAAATTCCTGTTGTTAAAGTCAACTCATTATGTAATATTTGTCATAGCAGGCTGCAAACTAAGAAATTCATCCATTGTAGTAACAGACTAAAAAAAAGTCAAATCAATAGATCCAGAAAAAAGGATTTGACAAGATTTGATATCTATTCACTCAGAAAATTAGGGATATAGGGGGACTCATTCAACTTGCTAAAAAAATCTACAAACATCTAAAAAACATCTGCAGCTACCATCATTCTCAATGGTGAAGGAATGAATGAATGCTTTCCCCCAGAGATTGTACATAAGTCAAAGATGTCCACTCTCATCACTGCTGCTCCGTCATATAGCGATGGGATTTCTAAACTGTTTAATAAAGCAAGAAAAGTAAATATATGAGGATTAGAAAGGAAAAAATACAACTGTTCCTCTTTGCAGATGACATGATAGTCTATGTAGAACATCCCAATGAATCTATAAAACATCCCTGAGAATTAATATGTGGTTGAACAAGGTTGAAGTATTAAAGGATATCAAGTTTATTTGTATATATTCACAATGAACCTATGCAGACTGAAATTAAAATATAATGTCATAGATAAATGGGACCTCATCAAAATTAAAAACATTTCAATATCAAAGGATTTTATTACAAAAGTAAAAAAGTAACCTACTCAATGAGAGAAAATGTTTGGAAAACACATGTCTGAAAAAGAGTTAAATATCCAAAATACAGAAGAAATCCTACAGCTCAACAGTAAGGAGATAACTCAATTAAGAAATGGGCAAAAAATTTGAATAGACATTTCTTGAAAGAAAATATACAAATGGCTAAAAAGCAAAGATACTCAAGATCATTAGCTATTAGGGAAATGTAAAACAAAACTACAATGAGATACCATTTCCTATCCAATAGAAAGACTACTATTAAAAAGAACAGAAAATAGCAAGTGTTAGAAGAACGTGGAGAAATGGTAACACTCATTTATTGTTGGTGGGAATATAAAATAGTGCAGCCACTGTGGAAGACAGTTTGGCAGTTCCTCAGAAAGCTAAGTATAGAATTACTATATGACTTCGCAATCTTACTACTAGGTACATGCCCAAAATAATTGAAAGCAGGACTCAAACAGATATTTTCACACTGATGTTCACAGCAGCATTTTACACAATTGCCAGAAGATAGAAACAATCCAAGTGCCCTTCAACTGTTGAATAGATAAACAAAATATGATATATTTGTACCATTAAAAAGGAATTATATTCTAATTCATGCAACAACATGGATGAACCTTGAAGACATGCTAAGTGAAATAAACTAGATAGAAAAGGACAAATATTGTATAATTTCACCAATCTGAAATAATTAGACTATGAAAACTCATAGAGTCAGAATCTAGAATATGGGTTACCAGGGGCTGGGTTGGGTATAGGGAATGGGGAGTTGGCTCTTACATTGTACAGAATTCTATTTGGGTTGATCTTAAACTTTTGGTAATGGATGCTGGTGATGGTAACACATCATTGTGAATGTAATTAGCAGCACTGAATTATCTATGTGAATGTAATTAAAAGGGGAGATTTCAAGTCATATATATGTTATTAGAATAAAAATATTAAAATAAAATAATGAGAACAACGTAATTAAATATATTCTTGGAATATATGTGTATCTGCTTTATTGGATAATGTGTAAAAGACATTTTATTCTATTTACAATTAGCCATTCTTTATTTTATGTTTAAAATTCAAATCTTGTAAAATCATTCAAAATATGCCAGGTATTTTAGTAGTTGCTGTCTTATTGTGGAAGTGGTACATATTTCCCCCTCAAAATTAATAAAATAATATGCAAGCAATTTTCAGAAATAAAAATATGTCACTTAATATTGCTAAAAAAAAACAGTTATAAACTTAACATGCCTGTATCTATATGCTAAGAACTACATATTGCTGATGCAAGAAATAGAAAGGTCTAAATTAATGGGGAGATATATTGTGTGCACAGATTGTATGACACAACATTGTAAATATGCTAAGTTTCTTCAAATTAAAAGGATTAAGACCATGCCTATCAAAATCCCAGAAATGTTTTTTTTTGAAGATAGACAATATTATTCTAAAATTTATATGTTGATTCAAAGAAACTAAAAGAGCTAAAATAATTTTGAAAAAAGAGAATAAATTGGGAGGGATGATTTTACCTGATCTGAAGACTTATTATATAGCTACAATAATCAAGACTATGTGAAGCTAGCAGACAGATAGCCAAATAGATTCATGGAATATTATAAATAGCACAGAAATAGCCCTGTTTGTTTAAAATAAACAGAAATATCAGTTAGTGAATATGCAAAACCACAAAGTATTTCACATAGAGGATAAAGAAATGACAAATAAGCACATGAAAAGCTGTTCATTATCACTAATCATTGAGAAAAATGCAAATTAAGGCTACAATATCACTACACATATATTAGAACAGCTATAATAAAACAATAGTGACAATATCAAGTGTTGGCGAGGATGCAGAGAAACTGGATCTCTCCTACACTGCTGGTGGGAATGTAAAAAGGTTCAATCACTCTGGACAGTTTTTTTTTTTTAAATAATAAATGCACACTTAACATATAACACAACAATTTACCCAATAAAAATGAAACCTTAGGTATGTACAAAACCTATATATGATTGTTCATAACAGTTTTGTTTGGAATAGCCAAAATAATCCAGATGTCCTTCAGATGAATGGTTAAACAAACTCTGTTATATCTATACCATGGAATACAACTCAGCAATAAAAAGAGGTAAGCTATTGATACATAAAACAGCTAGGATGGATCTCAAGGGGATAATGCTTCGTGAAGAAAAGCCAATCTCAGAAGGTCACTTAGTGTATGAAGGAATTCATAAAATAGTCTTAAAAATGTCATTTTATAGAGATGGAAAAGAGATTACCGTTTGCCAGGGGGTAGGAATTGTCTTGATAAAAGCTTCATCATCTGACTCGATTCCCCAAAATGAAAAGTTAACATCAAAGATTTTGCACTTCCCTTCTTAAACTCAGGCTCACTTGTTTGTGCATTCTATAATATTGCACCAGTCTCCTTTCCCTAATTTTCTACATCCTCTGCCCTTTTTAGAGTGTTCAGTAGCTCTGTCCTGTCTCTACAAGCCTTCATAAATGGATCTGCCAGTAAACAAAAGGTTGTTCATTTATCATTTGCCAGGATTGATCCTCCTTAAAGGATCGTGATATTATTTTCCCTATCTTTTATACTTCACATACAATTTTAACTTAAATTAGCATTACTTGCAAATGCCATTTCATTATGTTACTATCACATTTTAAGGAGTATGCTATGTTATTCTCTAAGTACCATAAAAAGGAGTATTTGACCTTGTACAAAACACTTGATTTAAATTACAGAATGGATTTTATGAATGACAAGTCCCTTTACTCTAATTTTATGACTTTGCTATAACATTTATTTTCAAATACACATAGAAAGATTAAAGGTCTACTTAAATCATTGGCTTAATGAGTAATCTTGTTTTAATTTCCAATAATTCAATTAGGATATAAAATATACTGATATTTTATTAAACTTTACACAGCAATTTAATGAAATGTAGATACATGTATGTTTCAGGAAAAGAATAATGGCTCATAATTTCCTAAAAGAATGCTATCTTCCTTCTTATTCATAGCACATATACACAAATAAATGCATCCATCCAGTTTTTACTTGGTAGAGAAGAATGGGAAATTTTATTTTTCGGCGTTTCCTGTTTCTGACAAGGGAACATTTTTTCTTAGTCCTGCTTCTAATCCCATACCAACAAGGTGCATATAATGCAATTCCCATGACAACTGCTCCACAAACTTGAGGCAAATCCATATCTCTACTAACTGCTGAGTCCCATTGGTCAATAAACAGCAGAATTCTCAGCATACAGAAAGATATCCCAGATTAATACACTTCATTTATTCTGACTCTTCTGACCTGAAGAATCCATTCTTCACAGGGAAGAGAGATTCTTTCTCTATCTATGGCTTGAAAGTCAATAATAGATTACATTACATCCAAAATTCTTTAAAGTCTGTTCTGTGTGAAGGATATTGTAGTAAAGTGTTTATTCAAACTTTCAATAAGACAGCAACAATAACTCATTCAGAGGTAAAGTTATTCATAGATTGAAACAAAACAATTACAATTATGAGTGATTTAAAAAGTCATGATATGGCTAGAAAGTTTTTGAAAGCTAGGTTGCATGTATCATTGGAACATTGGAGGTAAATTTTAATACTTAAATACCAAGAAGCATTATTTTTGCCTTTCTACCTTCTAGGGAAGTACCACATTTCACAAGAGTGTCCTAGGCTGGATTTGAGTCAAGGCAGACTATTCTGAAGATTTGATATTTAGTCTTAGTGGTTGGATTTTTTGTCACCCAACAATATCATAGGCTTAACAGCCACCTACTACAGGGCTTAAGGATGATACAAAGAAAATTACAGAGTGTTTTAATCATTAGTTACTTAGATCAAGAGAGTAAAAACTTTTCTTCTGACATAGCCCAATGAAACATGATTATTCAAGGACTACAAAAAAGGAAATAAACAGTTCAGAGAGAAAGTATTTGAGAAAGTAAACAACATAATTAAAAGACAGTTAAATACATATTATGAAATCGATTTTATAGATTCAGATTGATAAGTGCTAATGTTCAGAAAGTAAGCTCAATGAATTCCAGAGGTAAAATCTTGATTTTCATGGATTGATATTTTCCCATATGAACCATGTCATGCTCAAAAGGTAAAAGTACAATTAACATCTAAGAAAACTGAAAGATCCTCATGATATTTGTTGATCACAGAAAGGAATGTTAGATAACTGAAAAAAATCAGAAATTGCAGTTATGATATTTGGTAAAGGGTCTATTTTAGTCATTTTTTTTGAGTGAAAGTCAAATCAGTGAGGATACATAATTTTGCATACACATATTTGGTGAATACCCAAATGCATAAAAAACAATATTTGAATTTTTTTTCAAAACTCATTTAATCACTTGGTGATTTTTCTGAAATATATATATATGTGTGTGTATATATATTTAAATTAAGTACACATTCAAGTACATAATGGCTATGGAGCTTTAAGATATCATTTAACTAGTATAATATATAAGAATAATAAACTAAAATATTCACTGGACACTTTAATAGAATCTTATGTGGCAAAATGACATACAGACATTATATGGCAGTATACTTGCTCATTTTTATGAAATTGGAGTCCAGTGTGCTCATTTCTTCAAGCTGCTCTCTGATTATACTGTCTACCAGGATTTATCCTGAAATAAGATGTAATAAAATGTTGGCAGAATCTACTGGTTGAAATTTAAACAAGTTGGCTTCAATTCATTTCTGTGGTAGTGAGGGAAAGAAACACCTGTTTTACACCAATGTGTAATTTAGGCTTTGGGAATCTTGTATATCCCACATATCAATATATTAACTACCACTATCTCCATCAAGCCACGTCTTATTTTCTTGCATCCCTCCATCACGCCACATTCATAAGCATCTAGTAATGTGTTAGATCCTATGCTTAACACTTGATCCACATTTTATAGACTGTTATGTTGAAGTATACATAGGTTAAAATGACTTGCCCATATCTATGTAACATGTTATGACTTGAAGCAGGATTCAAGCCCATGTCTCTCATTTTCTGAACCATGCCTCTTTCTTCTCTGCCCCATTTCTCTCTTTACTCTGGCAACCCTATGATACTTTTGACTCACTGTTAACCTTATGCTTTGCCTTAATATTATTGTCATAAATATATCTTAATAATACATTGTAGATGGAGTCAGAAATGCCTTTATTTTAATCTTTTGCATTTTATAGCATAATTCCTTACCCATTGTATGGTATAATATCATTCTAGAACAACTGAGGAAAACACAATTTCCAATCAAAGAGCCTATTATCCCTCTTCCTCTCTAGCAAAAAGTGGTGTGTGGTTAGGTATATTATTATTCAGAACAGCCAATACATATCTAGTTTAGTATCCTGTGAAACCAACACCCCTTTGCAAGGAGTGCAGAGAACTGCACCCTGTCCTTGGCTGATATTTGGAAACCATTATGCTAAATCTCATTTCTCCTTAACACTGTTTTAGACCATGCCTAAGGGGGAAGAAGAGCTATTTTTTTTATTCTAGAGAGTTTTACCTCATACAAATGAGTCACCTTTTGCTTCAGTAATTTTGAGTAACTATCTTGCAAAAATATCAATTGATTTTGTGAATAATTTTTCTCACCCAATAGCCTGTTGAATAGCTCTACTCCAGGATATGGGTTGAGTTCAGGTCAGCCCCACATGTCTTCATATTCTGAGTCCAAGCTGAAAGAGCACCTCCTACCTGAGATGTTTATTTCTCATGGTGGAGAGAAGGAGCTTAGAGAGCTGGATGATGCTTGCATTACATCTTAAAGTCTCTGCACAGAACTGCTATGCTATTTGATAAAGGGTCTATTTTATGGATAAAGGCATAGACTGGGCAAATCCAATAGCTGAAAATTCAATTACTAAACTTCACATCCTTCACCTGACTCAGCTTGGAGTGGAAAGTGGAGAGTTAATATTTACTGATCTACAATACATGTTATTGTTGTCTGATTCTTGGACACAAAAATTTACTTTTCACAACCCTTCCTTCTGCAAACAACATACACTTAGCTTGCCCAAGAAAGACACGATGAAATTTTTATCTAATCACGGCATCAAGCTCAGAGCCCAGGGCAGTCACCCCATCAGTCTAGATGTGAGTTATTTAACCCTACTCTACGCTTGCACATGCAACATATAATAGTGAAAGAGGGCCAAAATAACTTCAATAACACTCCAGGTGAGAAAGGGGGAAAAGGGGAAGCCCATTGTAGATACTCATCAACACAATCCTTAAATACTGCTAGTGTCAGAAAGTAGTAAATATTACTTGATTTGGCCTCACTATTGTTCCCTGGAAGTTGCTTCTCCAGTCATAGCTCTTGGCTCCTCCCTCTGGATAAATATTTCTTGTCCATTATCCTCCTTGGCTACATATACTGGTAGAACTAGGAAATATGCATTCCTTATCATCTGAGCAGTACTTTCAGACTTGTCCCTTCCTGTAGAAAATTAAGCATCTAAGGCCATTTTACATTTCCAGTTGCCAAGGTCTCTTTTCATCCAAGTTTTCACCCTCAAAAAACATTAAAAAAAAACTTATTTCAATCCAATCAGGCATATGTGCCCATGACCAAACCAACAATTCTTTTCCAGATGTGTTTTTCTGTATATAAACTCAATCACAAAAAATTTGAGATTATCAATCTTCCATGGACTTCACCCTTGCCCACTTTCCATTGCACATTATTTTCAAATTGAAAACAATTTAGGTGGGGCCACTTTAATTCAATCAGAATTCTTAACAAAAGTTTCGTGTCTCAAAGTGTTTCTGGAGTTTATTTTTCACTGGAAGGAGAGAGGCAATGGTTTCACTTTTTATTCCTCCAATTCCTGGACTTTCTAAATTCTTTTCTTATCCTTCATTTATTCCCCAAGTGGGACAATTTGTTTTTTTTTCTAACATCTTTTGTGTTGCATCCAAAACAGTTAATAAATAATAACTCCTTCTAGTGAGTCTCTTCAAAGAATTTCTTTGGCCAGAGTCATAACTTCATTAAGTACATATTCTGTCTCTCAAATTATCTTAGGCAATAGATTTATCTAATGTTTCATGATAATGTAAGATAACCATTATTATTTGAAGTTTGATAACTGTTTTCTCACTGAGAACCACCTAGAACCACCTGAGTTCAACCATTTCAGATTATCTTTAGTCAACTATTACAGTGATAATTCTACTTAACAAACCTCCAGTTCTCGGAGGCTTAAAACAAATTTCTTATTTGCAGGTTGCAAGTTGTATAAAGAGTTCTACTTCAGGCTAGGAAAAAAAAATGTTCAGTTCATGAAAACTTTTCATTCTCTGTTCTTTAAAAATGCCCTGTTGGGTGACTTTAAAGGGTTTTTGAGAGGGTATGCACTGTCACGGTAGAATAGCAATATTGGTTTTTGGGATAGTTTTCCTCCATTCAGCTAGATGAAATGCAATCACGTCAGACTGCTACAATGTAGAACTTATATTTGTATTCATATGTTGCCTGGTTTTGTGACTGCACAATTCCATCTAGAAGAAATGTGGGCTTTGTTGGTAGTCACGCATGGAAGAGGAAAAGAGAATTATGCTTCTATGGTTCTCCTTAGGCATTTTCTGCACCAAAGCAGTCACTGTATCTCTATGCTTTCTTATTTCTTCTCTCTTCTTCCAGGTCAGCATACAAAGAAAATAAATCTATAAATTAGAAGTAGCTCCATTTTTCTACCTTTAAAAAGTGTTAAATTGCTAAAAACAAGTAGTTATTTTTATTTTAAACATTCTAATTCATTCTGTCATATTTCTCCATTTAATCCTTCATATTTGCTCTCATATTTGAGAATATTCCTTTATTACCTCACACTGTAAATTGTCAATTTATTCGCATTGTGATGCACCTGACAGATACACAACTTTATGGCATGAACTCAGTAACTATTGTTATTTGGGACTTTCTAACATAGGATGGGAGGTATTTGCACATTTTAGAAAATGGATAAATCTTAGAAATCTAGTCCGAGTATGTAATTTTGTATCATACTTTCCAACTATACTACATTCTCATTCCTACATACTTTTTTGTTGCTTCTTTCTTTTATGTTTTGTTTTCCCCACTTTCAATAATCCATTCTACAATACACAACTCAAATGGTGTCTCTTCCTCATCATTTGTACTCTCTTCTCTATCACAAACATACACATACACAATACTCTAAATTCTTAAATGATGGCAATTCTTATTCACCTTTGACTTTCTAGCAACTCCAAAAATGTAAATGTCTGGTCTTTTATTAGGTGACTTATGAATATTTACCATATTATTTTTCAGATGAGAGGGGGGGCCCACATAGCTTAAGTGATTTGTTCAATATACTGTCAATTAGTAGTATTAGTAGGTTAAGAATCCACATACACTAACTCTCAATCCAGTGTTGCTTAATATATAATATATGAATAAATGTAGCAATAAACATAAATTAGAACTTGTGAAATCATTCTGTATTTCTGAACCTTTAGTATCAAATTTCTGAAAAATCACTTGCATTTTCCATTTTAACTCTACATGACAATATCTTTTTGCTGTTAAAATGATCTGAAAACAATGGATGATGTTTTGCTCATTTTATAATAGCCAGCATCAACTGTTTTTTTTTACAGTTTCAATAATGTATTTGCTTTTCCTAATATGCTGAAACAATTGTGATTTGTGAGTCTTTTGAATTTCTATGGGTAACCTCCTTTGGTACTATCAAGCATCTTCTTTACTAGCTTGTTTACTTATTGCTAACTGTGATATGCTTTAACAAAAAAATGCTTTTAACACAAAAAGTCTAGCAGTCAAACAGAGCAAGGCATTTTTGGATTAACTCAAGTGGAAGGTCAGTGTGAGGAGACAGTGTTTGTGCTGCCTTACCTGATGCTTCAAAACATTTCACATGAGTCAGTGTTTCAGGGACTGGTGCTTTATCAGCTTTGGCACTTCCACTGAGAATGTTCCATTTCTGTCATTTCATAACATAGTTTGTGAAGACTGCAGGTTTATAAACTGGGGTTATTTTCTGAATTAAAATGAAATTTTCCATTTTATCTTTTCTTAACTTATACGTAAGAGTTAGATTCATGTGTCTGGTTCAGTAGTAAGAGAATATAATACGGAACAAAAGAAGACTGAACCTTTTTATATAGCATGAGCCAGAGTTCTTAAGGATAAGAGATAAGTGAAAAATCAATGTGAATATCCACTGTGATGCATAGAATAATTCCGCCACACAATCAGCTAAGGAAGATAACCACGTAGAATCCCAATCTATCCTTTGAATAAGTAGATAGAGGCCTTGATCCTCTTCAGCACATCATACACATGTGTTAGGCACCGACTTGTTAAAGGATTCCACGAGATAACGAGTCAAAGCTTAAGGGGTTTATTGCTGGAGAGAAATAGATTGACAGCAAAGGGAGAGCAGGCAGGTGGGAGCCAGCGAAACGTGCTAGCGAAAGAGAAAGGAAAATGGCTCCAACTCTTTCTGACAGCTTGTGGTTTCAAAGGAAAAACCATGCCAAGAGGGGTGGGGGTGATGTGAGGCTGCAGGCATCACCGGGAGACACCAGGCTGGTGCAGATCATGACGTCGTGCTCATGGTTATCTGGTCTGGCCTCTGGCGGGTGGGGTGTTGGTGCGTTTGTGCTCACTACCTTGGTGTCACATCAGGTCCTGTCAGAAGAGCTGCTGAGGAGAGAAATTGAAGGAGCCCCCATACTACAGAGTCCATTTTGTATGTCGAGTTTTATTTTCTGATACCTGACAACATGGTCACGTGCAGGCAAATTGAAGCTTCTACATTAGAAATGTAATATATTCTTCAGGTGACTGTTATGAGGTCTGTAACAATGTTAAAATGTCTGGCACATGTTAGAAACCCAGAAAATACTAGTTATTATTCCAGTGATTGTCCTTCAGACCAAAGGTCTTCACCCTCGGGCATACATATCCTTAGAGGCACAAGAAAGTTCTTTCAGAGCTAGCAGGCTTGGAATATTTTTAAGGGGATCAATTCGCAGATCTTTAACTTTGAGTACTCCTTCTCAAAATGGACTTGTATAAGAAAGCATCTTGTGAGGGAAAATTTTACTTTTCCAACTCCCTCACAATTGTGGGTCTCCTATTTTACTAACATAGAGAAAAAAAAAAAAAGAAATAAAAATTGCTCTCCCCCAGCCAGAATCTTATAGTGGAGCCTTGTCTAGAGGGTGTAATAACCTTCTGGGTACTAGAGACAATTATATAATGAATTTCTTTTGACAAAGAGCACCAGAAAAGCAAATCAAAAAAAGAAAGCTTCTTTACCAAAAACTTAAATGGGCATTCTTTAGTTCACTCAGCCTACAAATTCATGGAAATCCCCCTTGGTGCCCATTCCCTCCACTTGCTCCAACTCCCTTCCTGCATGTGAATTACAATTCATGAGGTGGTTATGATGGAAACATGTTTCTTTGAATTAAAAAAGGTCAACCTTTTAAAATTAAAATTAAGTCTGATCTGCCTGAGTCATTTGCTAATTCAGTTAAATGAGAACTCTTTCTATACATTAAAAGACCTAAATTTGCAATTTCTTCAAGGTTTTGAAAAAATATATTGAACAATATGCAAACGACTAAAATATATGTCCCTTGGAACTAAACTCATGATGAACAATTTCAATGTCAACATAAAAATGTGTGAGAAGTCAAATTACAAAGAAAAGAACACACATTTATAATGAAGGCATCTGGTAATCTACCACCTTAGGCAAGTGATCAGATTTACCATAACTAAGAATGGGAAACGTGACATTATCCGGCAACTGACTGAAGTAATGCATCATCTGTACCTGTAAAAAATATTTAATTCTAGACCTAAATTTGCATTTACTGGCAATACAAAGGGTGCAAAATCAAGTTAGATAAAATCATGAGAAAGTAGTTATACAAATTCATATGTAAGCTCTTCTACAGAGACTGTCCAGGGTGCTAGAACAAAGTTAATGTTATGGAAAAACATAAAGGGATGTTTGGAAGGTATACAGGGGCTCTATGTTAGAGGATTCCAAAGAGAAATGACACACAAAAATAATCTGTGAACTTCTTTGGATCCTGGATTCAAAATAATTATAGCATAAAAATATTTGGGGCAGTTTGGGAAATTTTAATATGAATTCAGATTCTGTTGTGGAGTTATTGTTAATTTTCTAGGTGATAAAGATGATATTGTGGTTAGGTCACAGAATATCGTTAGGCTAAGGAAATTTGTGCGAAGTAGTTTGTGGTAAAATGTCATTATATCTTCAACACACTACTTAGTATTTTAGGAAAAATGTGTGTGTGTGTATGGGTGTGTGTAAAGCAATGCAGCAATAAAGCACAGGTGACAAAACTTTAACAATGATTCTGATGAAGGGTACATGATATATGTAGTATTCTTTCAACTGTTTGATAGGTTGGAACAGTTTCTAAATACAAAAATGTTAAAAGCATTGTGTATCTCCTCCGAAACATGCGAAGAAAGACATCCTTTCTTAACAAGTATAGGTGTAGTAACAAAGCATATGAATAAAAGACACTGAAGAAAATTCTTTAAACAGAGCTCCCTAGAAGAAGATAGATGTACTACCAAATGTAAACATGGTACAAACTGTAACAAAAAAAGACTGCAAAAGATTGGACATTGTGGTACAGTTTTCTTTGGTGTAGCTTTTGCCTTTCTTGAGAACTCAATACAATTACAGTTGGCCAGATTGCTTGCCTTATAAACGATGCATCAAAGAAGACATGAAATTAAGGCATAAAAAGGCTTAAGCCTCAACATATGCTTAGAGAATAACTTCACATCTGTCCATTTCAGATGGTAGCACATAATGTAACTAGCTCTGTGCTTTGCTAAATTCATCTAACTTTACCATCAATCCCACTCATTTGTACATATAAAAAAATCTAGGATTTTTGCTTACATTCTATTGTGGAATATATTTAAGGTTATGCAAATAGTTAATTTTCAGGATAAATTTTTAAATAATTGACACTTTAATTAGTTCTTTGTCTGACTTTTGCTCACAATATGCCTGCCTACCAGTCATATTTTATTTCAGGCAAATTATTTTTCACATCTTAATTTAGGTAACTAAAATATAAAGATAATGAACTAAAGAGATTTTAATATTTTGACATGTTTTGTTAATTAAATTGTTTTTGATCCCATCCCAAAATGCAGGTGAATGTCATTTGTCACAATGGTGTTAAGAAGGAAATACACAACAACCAGCTTAATTCATTTTCAGGGTAAGAGAACAACACACATATTAAAATAAAGCATTTCAGCCAATACTCTACTGACATATCAATAACACCATTTTAATATGTATAAAGAACTTCCACTTAATGCATTCATCAGGCTTGCCCAGCCTATGTACTTGAATTGAACAGGTTCTGGGTTTCAGATATAAAAGAACCAGCTTTTGCACTCCAGGTAGTCTCTGCATAGAGAGGCAGATAGTTGAGTTAACTCACATGCTGTAGGTAAGTGTGGTGAGAGACCTCCACTCATGGTGCTGCATACTGAGAAAGATCCTTAGCCTCTAACATAAGGGCAGAGAAAAAGGAATTACAAAATATTTTTTAAGGAGGCAGTATGTTCTGGTTTGAAACTTGTGTACCCCAGAAAAGCCATGCTCTTTAATGCTGATTCAATAATGTTTGGTGAGATCTTATTGATTAAGTTATTTCCATGGAGATGTGCCTCACCCAACTGTGGATGGGATTTTTGAGTAGGTAGTTGCCATGGAGATGCATCTTCACCTATTCAAAGTGGTTTGCTTATTGGGGTCCTTTATGAGGGAACCATTTTTGATAAAGCTTCTGAGCCAACACAAAAAAAGACATTTGGAAATGCAGAAACAAAATGCCCCAGAGAAGCTGTTTGAACGGAGAAGCCAGGAATGAAAGCTAGCAGTTGTTGCCATGTGCCTTCCCAGATGACAAAGAAACCCCAATGACCAAATATCATCGGCCTTTTCCTAAGTCCAGGTATCTTTTTCTGGATGCCTTAGTTTACACATTTTATGGCCTTAGAACTATAAAATTGTAATTTAATAAATTCCTTTTATAAAAGCCAACCCATTTCTGGTATATTGCATTTATGGTAACATTAGGAAACTAAAAACAGTGATTTTATGTGACTCTTGAAAAACTAATGTGAAATATCTGAGGAGGAGAAAGAAGGGCATTTCAGAAGGAAATTGTAACATTTCTTTGAGCTACCTCAGCTAGTGCACCATACTGGAGAAAAGCATACCATTTTGCATTTTGGTGTCTGTCCTAGTTTGCTGTTCTGCTATGAAGAATACCATCCACTAGATTTACTTACATACAGGAATTTACAGGGTAAAGTTTTGTTGCTGAAGATGGCTTCCTAGGTTCTTGGCCATACCATGAGAAAGAATTCATGGGCACAATGCAAACTGAGTAAGCAGATAGAAAGTTCATCTTTCTTGCATGTGAAAGAACATGCCGACACTCCAGCAAAAAAAGATGGGTGAGAGGCGAGAGGCCCCAACCTGTGGAACCATCTGCTTTTAGAGATTTTTGTTCCTTTTGTAATTTTTATTAACTATTTTGCTACCCTCCCCTTTTCTTCCTTGGTGGATGCTTGATGGTAGATGACTCACTCACGTGGGTCCCTTTGCCCTCCAGGTGCTGTTTATTGCTATTCTTCTCAGAGATATCTTTCTCCTAAAGGCCTGATGCTTCCTGGAATTTGCCCTTTGCTCAACCAGCTTCCTGCCCTAAGTCTAACCCTCCCTCTGTCAGGAAGGCTTAGAAGTTCAAAATTAAGGTGTCAGTTAAGCTATGCTGTCTCCCCAAAATCTGTAGCATTCTGTGCCGGCATGCCATAATCCTTGGGGTTCCTTAACTTGAATTACTGCTTTCTGTGATCTTTTACTCCTTGTGTCTTCTCTTCTGGTTTTCATTGACTTCTGGCTTCTTTCTTTGGTCTTCCCTGACACACTGCATCCAAATTTCTTCTGCTTCTAAATGAGTCCAATAATATGGATTAAGGCCCACTTTTATTCAGTAGGGCCACACTTTACCTAATAATACATCCACAAATGAGTTCACACCCACATGAATGCAGATTAAGATTAAAAACATGTTTCTGTTATGGCACATAATTTTATTTACCTCAGTGCCATTATAATTATTGGTATTTCAACTCACCCTTTTGATGCACCTGGGAAATCATTTCAGTTTTCCTTAAACAGACTTTTTTTCACATTTAAATTTTTAAAGATTTCTAGTGTGCCAGAACAGTATAGTATATTAGTTAAATCATAAAATCAAATTCCCTGGATTCACACCAGTTTATTTTACAAACTGTAGCTTTGGACAAGTTATTTATCTATTTATTCGTAAATTAGATTGTTTGTTAAAATGTATGAAATGGTAGCACTTATCGCTTAGGATAGTTGTGAAAATTAAATGAAATCACAGTTGTAAAGTATTTAGCACATCATTAGTCATAGAATAAGTATTTAATGTGTGTTACTGCTATTACTATTCTTTTCTCAAGTCCCCTGATCCAACACTAGCATTCAATGTTAGTAAGTAACCCTGCCTGTTACTACAGCAAGATAAATGAGGCCTGAGAACATGTTCAACTCTCTCTTCTTATCTTCTATAAACTAAGTACCTGAGTTTGGGATCTGCCTTAACTCAGTTCTTTGATCCTCTACCCTTCTTGTTTCTGGATCCTTTCCCTACCTTTATTTCTTCTCCCCACCCTTACTCCAATTGCATATCTTCAGCACATTCCTTTTCTACTAGTTCTATAATAAGGACTTTTAAACATCTCAAGCCTCTCCCAATTCAAAAAACCGAAACCAAATTACCTGGATTAGAAGCTTCTCCATGACCACTTCTCAAGGCTTTTATTCATGGCCAAATTTCTTAAGGTACTCCTCTACCTCAAGACTCCCATTTCTTAAAATCTGTATTTCTATATATGCACCTATATTTATATTTCTTTATCTCTATATCCTACTGCTTCCAGGTTTCCAGTTAAAGCATGAATTCTGATCATTTTTGTGAATCACTTCTAGCATAATGTAAATTTCTTTAAATTTCTTAAAGTTTTTTAAGAAATTTTTACCTTTTTAATTTTTACCTTTTTCTTTTTTGTGATTGGATTTCTTTCCTCAGTAGTGCTGTCTGTGTTGTAATATTGTTTGTTATTTTAAAATTGTTGAAAATGCTGTGCAGTAATGCATGCTATTTAAAACCTATTACAATGAAGGGGAAAAATGAGCTAAAATATCATCTATAGCAGCATACTTGTTTCTACTATAACAAATGTATTTTGACTGTATGTGTATCAGTTTTACCTATTCTATACTTCTATCTCTGAAGCTCCAAGAAAATTTGTAAACAACTAGCAGCATCATTATCATTATTAATTCACTATATTTTTATAAAGTTTCACAGTATTTTAACTACATTAGTATATAGGAAAATTCCATAGCAATGAGAAGAATGTTTTGAACCTTGGAGATTCTCATATATGCCTATATAATAATGTGAGGAAATATAAAAACATTCAGACTTTATTTTGCACTCCCTTATCATTTTCACTAGCTTTCAACTTGACAGACTCGATGATTTTCTTAACTGTCACACTCAAAATATCATCAGATAAATACTATTGGGATTCTTATTATGAGCTGCTCCAGAAGTAAATTCTGACATTCCTCAAATTAAAAATGATGAATTTTGTATTCCTATAGAATAATTGATACTTGTTAAAATTGTGCATTTATTTTAGCTTTAGTATCCACTCTTTTACGTCACTGAGCTCATTATTAACTTTGATTATTATAAGAATAAATTGCATCCTATTGTTTTAACACAAAGTTAATAAAAAAAATTGAAAACACTAAATAATTTTAGATCACTTTTGCCTCTGTTTTTCAAAAAAATTCTGTTCTTTTTCTCATTTAAATGCATTAATCCACATATTAAGAACTTGAAAATTAAGTTTATTTTATTTTATATAGTGTGTTGAATGCTATCAGCCTTCTATGTTGTAGAGTATTGTGTTTTCAGAGACAATATAAGACTGAATTTATTTTTGTACTCAAATTTGCTTCCCAACACTGCTTATCTTAACCACAAAATAAATGCAAACTATTGTGCAGATAATTGTACATTTGTATTTCTGCAATTATAGTTTTTTAAGTTGTATACCATAACGTCTCCCTAAATGACTGCTTTTGGTGTCTATCCTAAGTAGTGACACAGTGTACTTGCTTTATTAAATCTGGATTTGTATCACATGTAAAAGCCATATTTTATGTGTTTGGAATTGTTCTATGGTATATAGTTACACTGCGTCATAGACATCTGTGATATAACAAGCTTCTAGTTTAATAGAACTAAAATAATACATACTAGAAATTTGTGTTTTAACAGCTTTCAAATATTTATAAGGTTTAAGAGGTAAATATGATACTAAATTTCTATTAAGAAACTCTCACTATGTATACATATATACATATATAACATGACTCATTTTGTATGTCAACTCAGAAAAAAGAGAGAGATTTTAAAAAGGAAACAAACAGAAATGCTAGAGTTGCAGACCACTGTAGTTGAATTGAATATTCCCTTAGAGAGTTTCAGTAGGAGATCGGAGCTGGCAGAAGAAAAAATCAGTGAACTCTAAGATAAGAAAGTGGAAATGATTCAGCTGTAGACTAGGAAGAAAAAAGAAAGAAAAAAAAATAACTCACAATGGACGAAAGGTTTTACAAATCATTTGTCTTGACTACATATAAGTAGCATCCAAGATGGTATTTATACTAATTGAAGAAAAAGAACAATTAGTTCTTTAGTATGGCTAGCTTTGATTTAAGAAATTTGTACAAAATGAGGCCTTATTTTACTACATACTAGGTAACATTTGAATTATATATACTTTCTATGCATGAAGAAAATATACTTTAAAATATGCACTTTCCATTTCACATAACCTGTGCAAACAAAATTGTTTTGTATATTTACTTGAAATTTCCTTTAATGACCCTCTAGCGATGACACTTTTTTGCTTAATTTTTGTCATAATATTTTCCTTCCTCCTATATGTAAATTCAATTAAATCCTCAATATGGAACAATAGAATAAAAATGAACTTTCTTTTCCGGCTATTTCTCTCTGTTTTTCCAAAGAACAGGAATCTGAAGTGATCAGAACGCTATAATTTCAGGAGATTTTTTAGTATTTTAGACACATGAAATATATTTTCACTGAATATTTGAGTATATAAGAAAAGAGCTTATTCTTGATTTTTGGAAAGGAAAGAACTTTTAAAACATAGGTAATTAAAAAGAAGTGAAACAATTAATGTATTTCCATAGTGAGTTGTTTTCTTCCATTTTCAAGTATTTTTGGCCCATAAATATTTTATATAAGTAGAAAGTAATGGTATTAGTAAGCCTGTTGAATTTTTTTAAAGTTTATTGGAGTAACATATAAACAACATAAAATTTCCCCTTTTAACTACTTTAAAGTATGCAATTTACTGGTATCAATTACTTTCACAATAGCGTGCATCATCCATTACCAAAATTCTTTTAGCACCCCAAACAGAAACTCTGTGCCCCAAAGGCACTATCTCCTAATTCCCCATTCCTATCCCCACCCCTGGTAATCTGTAATCTACTTTTTCTATCTATGCATTTAAGTATTTTAGGTATTTCATGTAAATGAAATTATACAATATTTGTTCCCTTATGTCTGGCTTATTTCACTCAGCATTATGTCTTTCATAGTCATCCATGTTGTAGTATATATCAAAACTTAATTTCTGTTTTACAGCAGAAAAATACTCCATTGTATGTATATACCACATTTTGCTTTTACATTCATCTATTCATGGACAGTTGCTTCTACCTTTTGGCTATTGCAAATAATACAATAATAAAATAAAAATGTATAAATATCTTCTTGAGTTCCTGCTTTCACCTCCTTTGGGTTTATACCTAGAAGTGGAATTGCTAGATCATATGGCAATTCTACACTTCACTTTCTAAGAAACTGCCAACTTGTTTTCCACAATGGCTGTGCCCTCTTACTTTCCCAGCAACAATGTACATGTCTTCCTATGTCTCTTTATTGACACTTGCTATTTTCCATTTCTATAATAATAAACTTCCTTATGTGTGTGAAGTGTCACATTGGGGTTTTGAGTTGCATTTCTCCAATAGCTAATGATGTTGCACATCTTTTCATGTGCTTATTGGCCATGTGTATGTCTATACAATCCTTCTGTCCAGTTTTAATTGGGTTGTTATCTTTTTAACTTCGGTTTATCTTCAGACTGAGTAAAAATAGTCCATATTTTTCTGATATGTGATTCTAAGAAAAATGTTGGAAAAATTATATCCACATTTTACCATAGGAGAAGAAAATTTGCCACAGAGTCACAATGTCCATTTGTTGCATTTTAGTTTAAATGATGTTAAAACTCATTTTTTTTGAGAGTCATGTTAGCAAAAGCTAGAAAATTGAGTAGATTTGTTGAAATGAATTGCATAGTAAAATATAAACTTGAAATAATTTGCAATATGAAATATAGGAACAAATAGAATGTAAATCAGCATGCTGAAAATTCCATTGCAGTTTTCATAAATGAAGCACGTCTTTGACTCTAGCTCTCCTTACTGATAAGGTGAACATTTAAATGTCAAGTAGTCCTTCTTTGAGGAAAAAAAAAGTGCAAGTTCCTGAGGTAAGCAAAGTTAATCCTGGAAACTGCTGAAAAGAAATGGGACGTCGTTTGGAGACAGTGAGATAATATATAATTAACATCCCCAACAGTATTGCTGTAGAAATTCAATGCTCAGTTTCCAAAACACTGCCCTTTAAAACATCCTCTGGAAAAAAAACTGAGGATAAACCTACAATTCAATTTAATAGAGGAAATATTGAATTGAATTAAACTAATTAATGCTCTTTCATTGAATCAGGAGTTCCTATGTCTACAATGTTAGGTGATTTTAAATGTAGCTAGCAAAAGTATTCATTCATCAAAATATTTTGTATTAAGCCTTTACTATATATTGATTTACCTGACTAATTTCTAGGTTTACTAAAATGAGTAAAAGACTATCTCTGGTTCTCAAAGCCTTTAAAATTGAAAAAGACAGATCTAAATATTAAGAAAATAAAACATTGAATGATGTCAGTCATATCCATACACTGAGGACACGAGGTAGAACTATGCAGGTGTTCTACCTATACACAAGGTAAAACAGAATATGAAATATGAAGAAGTAAAACTCAAGACTTGAAGTTAGGTGCAAAGTCCATCAAAAAGAAGAATTGGGATTTATAGGGTCTGTTTTCTCCACATATGTTACTTCTGGGTCTTTGGCTAGATACAGTATAGAGAGGGGCAGAAAATAAACCGAATACAGAACTCAGATTCCACCGGATGACCCTAAATTCACAGATTTTTTTATAGGGGCTCTGAAATGAGGGTTGAGAAAGTATTTCACTTTGAATTGTGCTACTTCATCCAAAGATTAAATTATAGAGGCAAAAAAGTCCTTTTGTGATCTGAAACATGTTTACCTTTCAATATTTATCACTTGCTGCACTATTTTTCATATGCCAAATTAATTGTAATTCTTCCTTAAAAGGATCATATTATTAGTACTTCCCTATCCGTGTTTGTGGGTATTCAGGCATCCCTCTACCTGAAATAGCCCCTTTTACCATCCCTCCTATCATATACACATTCTCATTTAATGAGCCTTACTGCAAGAATTACTTCTCTACTGAAGATTATTCTGAATCCCCAAAGAATCATAGCTCACTTATTTTGTGTTCCCATCAGACTCTGTACAGAGCTCTACCATTGGAATTTATTCATCTTATTGACAAATTTCATTTAACTCTGGTATATATTCAATTATGTTAAATCAAAACTGATACTCAAGTTTCAAATTATCATAACAAAATATTATTTTGTTTACCTAAATTTTAATGTAGGTAATATATTTCTCCTAATACCTAGTGACAAATAGTTTTAAAGATAGTTAGAAGTTGCATGATAAGAGTAACATTTGAGATGGGAAATTATCCATATTCATCTTTAGTCTATTAAGAACTTAAAATAAAAAATCAGAGAATAATAAATCTGGATAGGTCACAAGAATGAGTGGGAAAGCTATTTAAGAGGTTACTACAAAAAGATATAATTGATTTAATCTGATTTAATGTTAACCTCATGGAATACTAGTGTATAAATAAATTCTTAATTATACAGGTTAAAATTTCACTTACAGTAAAAAGTGACATCTTGAAAAAAGTCATAGCATTTGGGAATATTTATGCCGATTTAAGTAACTGAATAAAATTACTGTAGTCATAAAATCAGAACTGATTTAGGAGTAATTGTCAAAAATAATTTCCTATAACATACTTAAAATTAATACTTATCCATGTCAAAATATTTTCTGTTTTGGTCATAATAAATGTTCTTCAGTAATATTAATTCCTAGAAGATGTGGTAAAAAGGTTTATTTTAATAACATGATTAACAGACAGTGAATTCTTCATATAGCATTAAAATACTTATTTTACAACTAGTGCTCATAGAAAATATCTTATCAGAAATAAAAACATTTTTGGATTTGGAGGAGTATAATCAAAGATAAATGAGTTCACTAGAAAAATGCATTTTGTCATTGAAGGAATATTTACCAGCAAAATATACGCAAAAATGTTACATCCATCTCCTCAAGCATTCCCTATATACCTCTCCCCTTTTCCTGTATATTTTTCTTTATATCCCAATCAGAAATACTACATATTATTCTTATTTCTTTAGTGTCTGTCCTGGACTAGATGGTAAGCTCTAAGAATGTATATTTTATTGTAATCAAAACACATGTTAACATACTGTAAATAAATAGGGTTGAATGCATGAATAGATCCATGAGTCAGAGGCAGAGTAAGGTTTTTATGGTGGAGCAAATAAAGTGTAACTTTACTTAAGATGATAATTTCTCACTGTGTTGTGTCTTAAATAGGGTTTGTATTAGTCAGGGTTCTCTAGACAAGCAGAACCAACAGGAGATACCTGAAATATGTGAATTATAAAGGTGTCTCATGCAACCATGGAAATGCAAGAGTCCAAAATCTGTAGGGCAGACTATGAAGCTGGCAGCTCTGATGAAAGGTCTTGGTGAACTCCACAGGAGAGGATTGCTGGTTGAAGCAGTGAAAAGTCTCTCTTTTTCCTTAAAAGTTTTCAATTGTTGGATTATCTCATTTGTGGAACACGTGCCCTGTTCCAGTTTGCTAGCTGCTGGAATGCAATATACAAGAAACGGAATGGCTTTTAAAAGGGAGAATTTAATGCGTTGCAAGTTTACACTTCTAAGGCTGAGAAAATGTCCCAATTAAAACAAGTCTATAGAAATGTCCAATCTAAGGCATCCAGGGAAAGATACCTTGGTTCAAGAAGGCCGATGAAGTTCAGGGCTTCTCTCTCAAGTGAGAAGGCACATGGTGAACACAGTCAGGGCTTTTTTCTTGGCTGGAAGGGCACATGGTGGACAAGGCATCATCTGCTAGCTTTCTCTCCTGGCTTCCGGTTTCATGAAGCTCCCCGGGAGGCATTTTCCTTCTTCATCTCCAAAGATCTCTGGCTAGTGGATTCTCTGCTTCGTGGTGCTGCAGCTTTCTCTGCTCTTTCTGAATCTCTTATTCCCCTTTTATAGGGCCCCAATAAACCAATCAAGACCCACCCAAATGGGTGGAGACATGTCATCACCTAATCCCGTTTAACAACCACTCTTGACTATATCACATCATCCAGGGAGATGATCTGATTACAGTTTCAAACATACAGTATTGAATAGGGATTATTTTACCTTTATGAAATGGGATTTATATCAAAACATGGCTTTTCTTAGGGGGCATACTTCCTTTAAAACCAGCACATGCCCTTAGTTGATCATAGATGCAATTAGCCATAGTTGCAATCAACCGACTTATAATTTAATAGCCCAGACTTCCAGTTTATCAACTAGACATGAAATATACTTGCAACAACAAATAAACCAGTTCTTACCTGACCAGACCACTGTGCATGATTACCTGGTCACGTTGACACCAGAACCTAACCATTACAGTTCATCCCTTGTCAACGTGGCAGCTAAACACATCACCTCGAAACATGCTTAATTTCTAAACAGAACACAATAATAGACATGTTTCACCTAACAATACTCAACTATCCTGCATACAACTGAACATGCACATACCTCTTTCCAGAATACGCTGCAAATCCTTAGGCAGCTTCCACTCTTTCATTGTTTTTTTTTTTGTTCTTTTTAATTTTTTTTGACATGGGCAGGCTCCAGGAAATGAACCCGGGTCTCCAGCTCGGCAGGTGAGAATTCTTATCACTGAGCCACCACTGCACTGCCCATCATCCACTCTTAAACTTAATATTCTGTAACTTAAATACTATAAAAGGAACAATACAATTTACGTCTTTTGACAAGAAGAAAACAATGTATTTGCTTTATGTACAAATAGAAACATTCTCATAACCAAACAAGGGGGAAATATTCAAACCATCACAGTCATCATTTCTATAAGTGGTCATGTGGAATTAGTTCATATCTATCACTACCTTCCTCCACTCCCATTCCATGTCCCCTTTAACCTCAGCAAGCACTTCAGCTGGCCATGGTTCTTTGCTTGTTGGGGTGATCCAAACCTTCATTCCCGAAGTTTCTGGATCATTGATAGTTCTTCCTGGACTGAGTTGTTTCAGTTTTCTATTAACTTTAATACAGGGCATTGTAGTACTAAGAGATACACTAGGGGATCACCTGTATTCCAGGAAAACTCTACATCCATTGTATAGTTGCAGTCTTTTTTCCCTTTGATAGTCAGGATCAATTACTCCAGGCAGCAGAGTAATTCCCTTTCATGCCTATAGATTCAGAAGCATGAGAAGCTCAAAGTGGCCAGGTGACAGACTTAACTTCCAGTTCAATGGAATCATTGTTGTGTCTCCTAGTAGGAGCGCTCCTCATTTTGGAACTAAGACCTACAGACCAGCAGAGCTTAAGATTTCAGGGACAGGAAGCAAAAATATTATGAGTGGATTATAGGGGTAATAATGAGTGGTGCCACTCCTGTTTTCACCCCTTGATTCCTGGACCTGTGAATCCTGGCTATGGGAAAAACAACACCATATAGTGGATGCTGATTCAGCATCTTGGAGAACAGTGCCCCAGCCCTACAAGGTAATGCCACCTATTTGGCCCTGTAATTGGGTCTTCAAAAGGCCATTCCACCATTCTATCAACCCAGTTGCCTCTGGATGATGGGGGACATGGTAAGAACAGAGAATTCCATGAGCATATGCCCATTCCCAAACTTCATTTTCTGTGAAGTGGGTTCTTTGATCAGAAGAAATTCTGTGTAGAATAACATGATAATGGATAAGGCATTCCATAAGTCCATGGTTGGTAGGTTTGGCATAAGCAATGCTTGCAGGGAAGGCAAACCCATATCGGGAATATGTGTCTATTCCAGTTAGTACAAATTGCTGCCCTTTCCATCATGGAAGTGGTCCAATGCAATCAACCTGCCACTAGGTAGCAGGTTGATCACCTTGGTGAATGGTGCCATATCAGGGACTGATTATAGGTCTCTGCTGCTATCAGATTGGGCACTCAGCAGTGGTTGTAGCCAGTTCAGCCTTGATGAGTCGAAGTCCATGTTGCTGAGCTCATGCATAACTTCCAACTCTGCTACCATGCCCACTTTGTTCAAGAGCCACTTGGACAATGGCAGAAGTGGCTGGGGAAAGAGGATAACTTGTAACCAGAGAATGGGTCATCTTATTCACTTGATTATTAAAACCTTCCTCTGCTAAAGTCACCATCTGGTGAACATCACATGGTACACAAATATTTTCACGAGGTTTTGCCCACTCAGAAAGGTCTATCCATATACCTCCTCCCCAGACCTCTTTGTCACCAATTTTCCAATCATGCTCCTTCCAAATCCCTAACCACCCACCCAGCCAAACCATTAGCAACAGCCCATGAGTCAGTATACAAATGTACTTCTGGCCAGTTCTTCCCAGCAAAATGAACAACCAGATGCACTGCCCATGGTTCTGCCCACTGCAAGGATTTCCCCTTACCACTGTCCTTTAAGGACATCCCAGAAAGGGGTTATAATGCTGACACTGTCCATTTCTGAGTGATACCTGCATATTGTACAAAACCAAATGTAAACCAGGCCTGAGTTGTCTCTTTCCCAGTTAACTAATTATAAGGAACTCCCCAAGAGGTCATAGCTCTGATCTGACAAAGAGAAGGTAATATGGCAAAGGTGGGGACTATGGGCATTTGAACCACTTCCTCATGTAAGTTACTTGTGCCTTCACGACATGCTTGAACTCTCTTATATACCTTTCCCATTTTACAATGGAGTGCTGCTCTGCATTCCAGACTTTATGGCTTGGTGGGTCAGACAACACCCAGCTCATGATAGGCAACTCTGGGCTCATGGAAACGGTGCCCCATGGTTAAGTATTCAGTCTTACTAAGGTCCAGTAGCAGGCAAAAAGCTATTTCTCAAAAGGAGGATAGTTATCTGCAGTGGGTGGTAAGTCTTTACTCCAAAATTCTAAGGGTTTTGGTGTGGATCTCCTACAAGTTCCTGCCAAAGGCTCCAGATAGCATCTCTAGTTGCTACTGACACTTTCAGTACTAGTGAGTCTGCTGCATCATATGATCCAAATGGTGGAGCAACTTGCATTGCAGCCTGAACTTGTCACAGAGCTTCCTTCTGTTCTGATCCCCACTCAAAACTAGCAGTTTTTTCTGGTCACTCAGTAAATGGACCATGGTAGCACACTGAAATGCAGAATATGTTGTATCCAAAATCCAAAGCGGTCAACTAGGCATTGTGCCTCTTTTTGGTTGTAGTAAGGACCAGATGCAACAGTTATCCTTCACCTTAGAAGGGATAGCTCGACATGACCTACACCACTGGACGTGTAGAAACTTCACTGAGGTACAGGGCATCTGTATTTTTTGTTGGATTTATCTCCCATCCTTGACATGCAATGCTTACCAATAAGTCTAGAGTAGTTCCTACTTCTTACTCACTAGGTCCAATCAACATGATATCAATATAATGGACCAGTGAGATATGTTGTAGGAGGGAGAAATAATCAAGTTTCCTGTGAACAAGATTGGTACCAGGAGTGGTTCTTGAGAAATAGAATCTTAAAAAAGTGTTTTTAAGTTGGTTTGCCACTCTTACTAGAGTCAAAGGGACTAAGGACTCTGTTTCCAATAATCGAGTTAGCACTGGAAGTCCATGGGATGAATTGGCAAGAAAAATATGCAAAATCCATGTGATTCTGCTAGTTATATGCTTATACAAGGCAAGGCTCTGGGTGAGAGTGTTATGACACCTTAATGAAGATTTGTGGAATTAATTGTGGAATTAAGAGGTATATTATATATATTGTTGTTAGATATGCTGGATACAGTTATGAGGGAAAGGGATAAGAAGAAGGCTTCAAATTTTCAAGTCATATGAAAGATGTAAAAGTTTATGTGTCCCCTGAAAGAAAATCCTATTTCCTGTGGTCACAGACTTGAGATCTCTGAAAATCAGACACAAAGCTTCACTGTACAAGTTGCAAATTTATAATTTAAACTAAATTCTTAACTTGGAAAGTGTCTGCTATTAACATAAGGATTTGATTGGAAAAGAATGGGATCCTGAAACTTGGGATGGGGACATATAGCATGATAATGATGGCAATGGGGACATGGAAACCCTGGAATCTGCTGCACATGTGCTAGATAGACCTGTAATGGACTTTCCTGAGGAAATAGCCTCCCCACTCCCAGTACAAGCTGTAGTAGTCAGGGTTCTCTAGAGAAACAGAACCAACAGGAGATATCTGTAAATATGAAATGTATCAAGGTGTCTCAATGCAACTGTGGGAATGCAAGAGTTCAAAATCTGTAGGGCAGGCGGTGATGCTGTCAGCTCCAATGAAAGGTCTCAACAAGCTCCACAGAAAAGGCTCACTGGCTGAAGAAGCAGTGAAAAGTCTCTCTTTTTCCTTAAAAGTCTTCAATTAATTAGATAATCTCATTTCTGGGAGACATGCCCTTAACTGAGTGTAGATAAAATCAGCTACAGTTACAATCAACTGACTGATGATTTAATAAACCAGACTTCCAGTTTATCAAGCACCCATGAAATATCTTTGCAGCAATGGTTAGGCCAGTGCTTGCCTGACCAGACCACCGGGCATCAACATTTGGCCAAGTTGACACCAGAACCTAAATATTACAGGGTGGTAAGATGTGAAAGAAAAAATTATGTTGACATATCAATAAAGCCCATATCTTGAAAATTAGAGTCCACAAATGTTTGTTGAATTAACCCAACCTGAAGAATATCACATGGTTATTTTTCAAGTAATTGGGGAACATTGATCCTAACCATGTTCACAATTTTCCTGGGACATCTTTAATGTACATATTATGACTCCTCATCGTTCAATCTTTTTAAGTTTGTAATTCTCCCTTATCCAATGACCATTTTAACCTCTCTATTTACATCACAATCCTCAAGTAGATGTTTCCTTGCCACATAGCTCAGACCCAGTGAGTTCCCATTGTCTGCCATTAAGAAAAGGAAGGGACTATTTCTCTCCCTATATCAATTACTTCCCTGGCCACTGTATTGACTATGTATATCCTATCTTGTAAAGAGATTAAAGTAATAGCATTAAAGGCCTCCAATAGTGAATCTACACCATATATATTGGATGTGTATATTTGATCAAATTATTATGCTCAATAGTCTTTTTTTTTTTTTTTTTATATTACACTGTATAATAGTATGGAGCTCACAACCAAAGTATCAGAATACCATTCCATAGATGTTCAGTAGACTGGAAAGCAGTGCCCATTTTTTTTATTCTTCCATTTTTTTTTCACCACCACCCTCCAAGAATTCTGCCTTTTAAGAATTTCGTTATCCGGAAGTCTCTATTTCTTATGTTTTGGTCCCATTGCTTCCAAGTTCACTGAGCCCAAGTCTCTTCATTTTTTCTTATCATTATTGATGCTCTTATTTTCAGTTGTGACTCAAAGATTTTCTTTCTCCTGCTTTTCTCTGCTTCTGGGAAGAAAAGAAAGAAAGATTTGTTTCTTGAGGGCTGAAATAAAGAGGCTGTTGGGATCATGTCATGCTTTGGATTTTAGGCTTTTACTATTTCTCTTATTTTGAATCTCTTTTACTTTTCTTAAATTTGTCATTGCTCCCATGCAATAGGAGAAAAGAATGACAAAAAAAGACCAACTACATTGAGAAATACCCTAGAATATATGGTGATACCAATAAGACAAGAAACTTATTGTAAAATTTTGTGTATTTTTCTTGTTATTTTCACATTTATCTTCTCATATAGCATGTGAAATACTTTAATCATTTTAAAATAAACAAAACTGTGTTTTTATCACTAAAACATGCAAATTGCTTATGTTGTACATATGAAAAATAGTAGCACATGCTTCTAAAATGATTTTTTTAAATATTTTAAACAGGGACATAATAATTTTAGGAAAAATAACCTTAGTAAAGCATATCTTTGCATTATTTTACTATTGCTTATGCAGATTCACCTTACAATTCATCCTTTGAAATTAACCAAAACACTTTATTTACTGTGAAAGTAAATATTTATTTTGTACAACATCTGATTCTCAACCATCTAATTCAAATAGTTATAAATATCTTGAGTGTATGTGTATATACTTGTTTTGAAAGTATGTTTTTACTGTTTAATTTGTGGAGAGGCATTTCTGCATTTTGCTGGAGACTAGCTATGTGATTTTTGGTGTGTCTAATATAGGTGTGAACATTCCTTTATCAGTCGTTTCTGAGAAAAAAATGACCCAAGTGAATTTTTTGCTCAGTTTTCTGGTAAATTTGTGTGTGAAAATCACTTATCTGTATTTATTTTCTCAAAAAATATTTAAGAAACATATTATGCCATATTATATATTAATGTTCTAATAAGTTTTGAAACTCATATAAGCAGAATGTATTGCATGTGTATTAAGACATGAAATTGAGAATACGCCTTAATTTCAAAGACTTTTGCAACATATTATCACTCTAAAAATCTAGTTATTTCCTAAGTAAGACAGTGCAGTAAATGGCTTTACCTTCTGTGATGGGTTGACTTGTGTATCCTGATTTAGACACGTTCTTGGTCTTGACCCATATTCCTTTGGGTATGAAACCATTGCAAATAGGATCTCCTGAAGATGTTATTTTAGTTAAGGTGTGGCCCAACTGACTGAGTGTGAGACTTAGCACACATTACTAGAGTCCTTTATAGGCAAAAAAATTTAGACTTAGACAAACTACAGGAAGTAGCCTGAAGCCAAAAGTCAAAACAAACTGGAGGAGAAAGCAAAAGGAAACTGCCATGCAACTAGAAAGCCTAGCAGCCCAAGGACTGCCAGCCACCCCAAAACTATTGCCCTCGGAGGAAGGAAATATTCTAACCAATGCTTTGATTTGGACTTCCGGCCTCTGAAATCATGAGCTAATAAATGTACTTTCTTAAAGCCAATCCCTTGTGTGGTACTTGTCATAGCAGCCTGGAAAACTAAGATACCTTTTTATTTGAAAATAACTGGAATTTATATATATATATATATATATATATATATATATATATACACACACACACATTTTTATATATATATATATATATATATACACATACACACATATACATATATGATGTGTACATATATATATATCATGTATTGGAAGCAATTTTAATTTTTAATTATAGATGTAATTATCAAAATGAGTTTCAAATTTAGTGTTTTAGATAGTAATTTATTTTGTTTACTCCAATGCAACATTTTATCCCCAATAAAATTACTTGGGGATAATAAAAAGTAGAAAAACAATAACATCTGTCTGGGTCTGAATCTGTGGTGGACTCCAGAAAAGCCATGCCCTTTGATCCTCATTCAATATTGCTGGGTGGGGGCATTTTGATTGTTTCCATGAAAATGTGACCCACCCAATTGTGGGTGGCAACTTTTGATTAGATGATTTCCATGGATGTGTGTCTCTACCCATTGAAGGTGGAGTTGCTTGCTGGAATCCTTTAAAATAGGAAACATTTTGGAGAGAGTCCCTTTTTGGTAGAGCCATGTGAAAGCCAGTGGATGCCGCGATGTTCGCCATGTGCCCTTCCAGCTGAGAGAGAAACATTGAATGTCATCAGCCTTCTTGAACCAAGGTATCTTTCCCTGGATGCCTTAGATTGGACATTTCTATAGACTTGTTTTAATTGGGACATTTTCTCGACCTTAGGACTGTAAACTAGCAACTCATTAAATTTCCCTTGTTAAAAGTCATTCTGTTTCTGGTATATTGCATTCTGGCAGTTAGAAAACTAGAACAACATCTAACAAAAGGATATTTACAGCTAAGATATTTTACTTTCAAGAACCATTGAATAACTTTTAAATATATCACAGCAGGCCTTGGTACAAACTAGAGTTGTGATACAGGAATAGAGCTGATTGATTAGAGTGAACAGAATACTTCTCACTATTGGCATCCATTTCCATGAGCCACTCCTTACATAATAAATTTCTGTTTAGAATACTAGTCTGAAATGTCTCACATAATACCATCTAATAGCTATCAGTTGGCATTAAGATAAGATATGTATTATAGCCAGTATAGATAAAGTAGTAAACAAGTGTGAGACTGTTGTATGTGATTTTTCTGGGGGGGATGCATGGTCTGGAAATTGAACCTAGGTATCCTGGATGGGAGGTGAGCTTTCTACCATTGAACTACCCATGCACCCCATATTGTGTGTGACTTAATAGCTAAGGATGGGTTTATCCAAATCCGTGTACTGACCATCATGCTTTGTGGATTTTGCCTCCTTTATATTTCCGGACTCCATGTCCATTCTCTTAACAACATTCTTATTTCAAGTCTGCTCTTGGTCCCAGTCTGTATTATCTTTTCCCTTGATTATTAAAATAAGTGTTCCAAGATATCTCCCTGTCTTCAATCTCTACTTTTCTCTTTAATCCACACGTGGAACTATTTTTCCCCTGTCTTCAAATAGTTAAATGTTTAAAACAGCTTCTTCCAAAGTGTTCTATGATGCATGCATTGCATTAAAGATTAATAAGGTGCTACCCTCCTCCCTGAAAAATAAACAAATATAATAAAAACTAAATAGTGTTCAATGATAAATGCCTTTGGGAGAATGGATCTAAACACAATTAAACTCATTTGGTTTCTTTTTCTTATTCTTTATTATTTACAATCATAATAAGACTCTCTAAAGAGAAATAGTAAATTTGGCATTTTCCAAATTGATAATATCTATTTTGATGATATGATACAAGTAGCTCATGAAAAAAGACTTTAATTGATGCAGCTTAAAGATAAATCTCTTTAATCCATCTCTCCATATTAGTGTGTCTGATTGCTTCATCCTATCTGAACATAGCATCCACGTTTATCTGACTCTTATTTCTTCTTTGGCATTTAATTCTTATATCCATCAAGCAAAGTTTTCATCATGCTTCAAAGTAAAGTTTGAATATTGTTTGATTATCAAGCATTTAAACTACTTCTAGCATTGTGGGCAAAAATTATTTATATCTTGCATGCTTAGAATTTTTATTGAGTTTGAACAAGTTTTCAAATCATTCATTTGTTTTCATTTCTCTTTATGAATTGAATGAAAATACCCCTTGTCTATTTTTCTATTTTTCCTTTTTTGTGGTGCTTTTTTTTTTGTATGCTGTATGACATGATCACATTTCATTATTTTTCCATGTGAGTATCCCGTTATTGCAGCACCATTTCTTAAATTTTTGTTTGTTTTTTGTTTTGCTTTTGTTTGTAGGTGAGAATTCTACCACTGAACTACCCTTACACCTTCTTTGTATAGTTTTTAAAAAGTGCTTTATAAAATATAGGTATTATCCCTTTGAGTAATATATAAGGTTAAATATTTCTGGATGGGCCATGGTGATTCAGTAGGCAGAGTTCTTGCCTGCCATGCTGGAGACTCTGGTTCCAATTCCCGGTGCCTGCCTATGCAATAATAATAATAATAATAAAGATAAATATTTCTCCAAGTGTGTGGCTAATGTTTAAATGTGTTCATGGGTTTTTTCTTATGAATATGACTAAAATATTTTGTTGTCCTTTTTCCTTTAGGACATCTGGAATTTATGGCTTTCTTGGGCACATTCCCACTCAAATCATTTAAAAGCATGTTTTCTTCCCAAACCTTTCTTCTAAGTGTCAATAGTTTTGCCTTTCATGGTTAGAATTTGAGCATATCCAAAGTTTATGATGTCAGGTAGTGATCTACTTGCTTTAAGCAAGTTGTCTCAAAATCATTTACTGAATCATACATTCTTTTCTGACTTTGAAGTAATTCATGCATTTTTCCTGCTTAGGACTGAGGTATTTTAGACCTATAAATTAAGTACTCATCAGATATGGGAAGATTTTTGACCATTGTTTAATTAAATATTTTATTTGCCTCATTTCTCTGATCTTGCTTCTGGGACTTAAGCTACATTGTGGTAGATTGATATTTGCCCACATACTGTGTCTTTGTTTAGTTTTTCAAATCTTTGCTTCTGTTTTTCACTGACCCTTTCTTCTGCCAACTCCAGTCTGCTATTTAACTCATCAGTGGATTTTAATTTTAGATATGGTACATATATACATATATATATATTTAGAATAACACCTTTAAAGCCATGTCTGCTATTCAAAAATCTGAGTCATTTGAGAGCTTTTCTCTTTTGCTTGCTTTTCTTCTTGATTATTGGCCACCTTTTCTCTTTCTTCATGGGTCTAGTTATTTTATTTTATTTTTTTACATGGGCAGGCACCAGGAATCGAACCCGGGTCCTCTGGCATGGCAGGCGAGCATTCTTGCCTGCTGAGCCACTGTGGCCCACCCAGTTATTTTTTATTGCACTAGGATATTGTTTATGTAATAAAGAATAAGCATTATGCCAACTTCTTTTAAACTGAGTTGAATTATGTTCTATTAAGCAGTTATTTTATTGCCAGCCTGCTTTGATACTATTGAGGATTGACTTTAGACTTTATTAGGGAGGGTATATAGTGGATCTGACTATATTGTATGGTACTTACTCCTAAGATATGATCTTTCTGGTGTCACAGCAGAATGTCAGATATTTTAAGCTGTATTTGATTTAATACCTAAAATGTTGGCTGAATCCAAATACCAATATCCAGCATCCCCCAGCACTGTGTAGCCTCTGCCATCTCTGCTGTTGTATCAGCCCATAGCAGCTGTACCTTGCATATGTGCAGCCCACCTTTGGCCAAATAGCTGCAGAGAACCACACCACCTATTTCAAGATACCCCTTTTCAGAACCCCACCTCTGGGCAGAACCCTCTTCTCCAGTACACTGTCCCATTAGTTTCACAGCTTCAACAACCTCAAACTCTATTATGCCCCCCACCCCAATGGAACCAAGTGTTTAGCTTAGGCCCCACCTCCCTGTATCACAGTTCGTAAATTGCCCCCAGGTAGAGAGCTAGAGCACAGATCAATTAAAATGTTTCCCTTCTAATAGGGATTGCAGTCTGCCACTACCTATTTTCCAATACCTGAATAGAGTTACCACACACATTTAATCCAGGTGTATAGCTCTATATGGTGGGAGAGCAGGTCTGGTACCGTCTCCTTTGTCATGGCTGGAAGCCTGTCACTGATTTGAACAGCCAACTCAATTATGACTAGATTCCCTATGTCCATGATTCACCTCTTTTATCTCAATATTTTTCCTACTGATCTGTCTGTCTATGCTTAAGCTATTTTGATTACTTTGCTTTCACAGCATATTTTATATCAATTTGCATACACTGCCCTCTTCTTTTTCAAAATTATCTTGACCATTTTCAGATCATTTGAAAATCAGTTTAACTTTATAGTAAAATCTTTTGTAGTTTTGTAACTGACATCATTAAAATATTGACCATTTTAATTCAGAAACAGTAGCTCTTGTTACATACAGTTCTTTCTTATGATTATCTTTGTGTGTGCATGTGTGTGTTGTGTCTTTATATATTTCTTGGTAGAATTATTTTGGTTATTTTCTTTAATTGTTATATTATGTTTTATTTCCTTTTAAGCCTCATTTAATCTTTAGGAGGTTGAATTATCTGTAACATTATCTGGGCCAAAAGTTTGTGGGAAGCAGCTTTATGAAAAATTTCTCTATTTCTGCAATGGAAATTGGTTTACTAGAGTCAGTGTAACCAAATTACATTATTCTTGAAAACTGTTCTTTTCATCTAAGTCTTCAGATTTATTTATAGAATGTTAGCTAAAATATTCGCTTAGAATTGTTTCCATTTTTCTGTGTTTCTAGTGTTTCTACTGTTATTTCTCCCTTATTATTTCTCTTAGGTAGCATCTTTCTTTGTTGCTGACTTCAACTGTTTATTTGGATGTGTAATCCTTAGGTATAATGTTTTCCCTAGCTTTCTGCTAGGCAAGGATAATCAAGTAAGTTAAAGGATCATCGTATTGTGTCACATAATTTTTGTTTTCAAGATCTACTGAGATGGTCTGATGAGGGCTTTTAAAATCTATGAATGTGATCTGTCACATATATGGTTTTCTCAGTGAGGAAACATTCTTGCAATCCTGGCATAAATCATAAATGCCATGATGTGTTAACTTTTAAGTACGTATATGTACAAATCAACATTGTAAATGAGATTTAGCATATACTTTCCTTCCCTTGCTCTGCCTTCTTGTTGTTTATAGAATCAATTTTACTAGTCTCATAAGTTAGAAAGTTCTCCATATATTTTTTTTTGTATGGGAATAATTTCTATAACATTTTGGTCAACTCTGATCTATGGATGTTTGCAGAATTCATAAGTCAAATTATCTAGGAGTGCTAAGTTCTTAAAATGTAAATATTTGACTACAGGTTTCTTTGATCCAATTCTTAGCCTATTAAAGTATTCTCTTAATTAATACTTCCTCTTCAGTATTTTCATAGAAAAATTAGCCTTATAGACTTTAAAATTTATTTGCATGGTACTATAGAAATATTTTATAAAATAAATAGATAAATCATAAAATGTTCTTACTACTGGTAGTATGTGTTCTTTATTCTCTTTTGGTCTGTAATATCTTTTATCTTCTCTGTTATTGTATTTCTTAATCATACTTGCCAATTATCACTGGCAGTATTAAGGTACTAGTTTTTTATTTTTTATTGATCAATTTTCCAGTATTTTTTTTTAGTAAGGTATCATTTTATGTTTACTAACTGCTATTTTGTTTTATGCTTCATTCGTTTAAAAATTATTTGACTTTAAAGCTTAAAACTCTTTAATAGGGCAGGCAACGGTGGCTCAGTGGCAGAATTCTCGCCTGCCATGCAAGATACCTGGGTTCGATTCCCGAAGCCTGCCTGTGCAAAAAAAAAAAAAAACTCTTGAATATTCTTCTTTCCTTTTTTGAATAGACATATACAAAGTTGTACAGTTTCCTCAGTGTAATATTTCAATTTCATCATACATGCATTCTAAATTCAATGCTATTTGCATACATTTCTAATAATTGTATTGTCATCTGCGATTTCTTCTTTGTTCAGTAATAATTAGAATTTCTTAGTAGAGGAACATTATAGCTATATTTCTTCTAATTTTCAAGGATACTGCATGTGGTCGGAGAATGTTTCCAGTGTCTTTTATTTATTACGTAATAAAAAGTAATTCTAACAAATATTCCAATTCTTTGTGAAGAGACCAGACATGCTTTTTTGTGCCTAGAGGTCTCTCTATATCTAGTAAATTAAATACTTCTGGAAATTTTTGCCTTATACATCAAAGCATTTTTAGCTAGGTTTATGTTCCCAATTTCTTCCTGATGGATTACAAGGTGTGTAAATATGAACTATTTCTCTTTCTCTTTGCTAATGTTTTCGCCATAAATTTGGTGTCTCTGATGTCCATATTATCAGCATCTTTGTTTTGTTGTAATTTGCCGCTTAAATTCTTTTCCTTTTCTTAATTTCAACTTTTCACATTTTTAGAGATGTCTCAATGACTGTACATTATCCCAGTATTCAAGCCTAGTCATGCACACGTGTTTGGGGAGGTGTAGGTATGGCTCTGGGTGTAGATTTACATGGAAGCCTGGTTGTGGATGCAGGTGTGTGCCTCGTTTTAGGTTTAGGTCTATGTCTGTATCCATTTCTGTCCCAATTTACTTTATTGCATTACTAAGATCTTAAATATTTTGAATTTTTCCTGAAACTTCATATTATGTTTTTTATTTACATAATACATTTTAGCGTTTTTGATATCTGCTTTTTGCCTTTTGTTGGATGGTCAAATTTATTTTTCTTTTCTTTTTTGGGGGGTGTGTGTGGAGTAAAGGGTTAGGCCTTTTGTTGGTTTGGATGCTATACAATTTGCATTTATTCCATTTATCCTCCAGTAATTTTAGGTATGTTTAGCTATCACCAAAAGTTTTTGAAAGTTTCTATCAACATATAAACTTATAGTTTTCTGTATCTTTCCCCAAGACAGCATACGAACATTTGCCTGATTTTACTCTTCTCCTTTCTCTTTGGTCTCAATTCCTATTTCCAGGACTTCCAAGTGGGTGTCCTGTGGGATATTGTTGATGTTTTAAAAGTAGATTATAAGTCAACAATTATTTATTTTTTCAAGTTACATATTTTTACTGGCATTTTGATCATGACTTTTTAGCTCCTTTTTCATAGAATATGCAAAACTTTGAGTACATCCTTAAGTAATACTTTCAGAATGTCTCTACTCATCATATAGCTTTGCAAACTTGCAAGCTTAAATATAGTTTTGTTTTGTCCTTCCATTTGAATGTTATTTTGGGGGTTATATAGAATTCTAGCTTCAAAGTCACCTTCCACAGACTATACAGATAATGCATCACTGTTTTGTAAAATCAATTGTTAATGTGGAGAAGTATGATGGTAAAAGTATATTCATTCCTTTATAAAATATCTTACTTTGTTATTTTTCTTTCTCAATGTATTTAAGAAATTGTTTCACTTCAATAGTCACAAATTATAATATTATGTATCTGTTTATTTACAATAAACATTCTATTTAAATTGTCAAGTTACTTTCAATATGATGATGTTTGATTACTTTGGGAAAATTAATCATATTATTTAATTCATCTATTCTCTAGTCTTTTCTTCTGAAATTATATTAAATTTATTTGGAACTTTCTCCAAAATTTTAATGTTTGCTAATATTGTGTATTCACTCTTACTATTGATATTACATCTTGGGAAAATTCTTCAACAAAAATTTCTAGCTTCTTCTGATATTCCTTGTCGCTCTTCTATTATCCAGCTAAATTTGTTTTAAATGTTAATTCTCCTTACATCAATTGCATCTGATCACTTTTAGCAGCCTATATGGGATAATGTAATTTATTTTTAAATTCCTTCGAGGATATTAATTATATATATATATATATATTTAGGTTACTTTTACCATTTTCTGAGTGTTCATTATTGCACATGTAGCATTTCATGCACTTTTCATGATATCAATTTTCTTCAAACTTTTTTTTTAATTTTATGCTTGTCTTAAAGTGTGAGAGTGTAATATTCCATGTTCACTATTCAAAGGTAATGATATTATAGTCAAGCATTTCCTTAAAGTCTGTTATGTATCAAATACTTGGTGCTTTATGTGGATTAGATATGAATATTTATTCTAGTTACTTGAATTTGTCTCTGGTGTTTGTGAAGGAAAAATGAAAATGTCATAGTTTTCTGGTTTGGGGCACTCCCAGTCCACTCTTGTGATATCTTGCTGCTTGGAGCACTTACTTGCCTATTGAGCAGAGGATAAAGAAGCTATTACTTATCTTGTGGGTAAGAGCCTCTATTGCTTGCTATTTTTTACAGGTAGGTAAAGGAGTAGCTGAACCCCAATTTAAAAATTCCTGTGTGTTCATTTATATCTGTCCTACTATTGAGAGGTTAGTGAAGATGGATGAGATCTATTTCTTTTTGAATTCCAATTGCTTACGACAGTGATTGAGTCAATAAATGTTAGTTGAATGTGTATTTTCTACTGAATAGTGACTATTATTTCTATCAAATAGATGGCTTTTGCTATTACTTGAACCATTGAGGAGTTATAACAAGGAATAAATATATTCCATATGTCACTTATATGTGTATAACTCCAATTCCATGTAGGTTATCTTCTACTAAACTTCAGATCCTACCTCAGAAAATTGACAAAATATTGACCCTTTCAGCTAGAATGAGTACCAAGTCTAATTAAAAAGCTGAATTTTAACACTTTTTTGGCTTGTTATTAAAAATCTGTTAATTTAATATCAAATTATGATTTGCTTTAGAACCAATTATAGACATTTCATTATAGTTTATAAAACAGAACATTTAGGAAAATATAAGCTTAAATTAATTTGAGGTCATTAAACGTATGGTGTATTAAATACATAGCCAAACATGCAAGAATAGTTATTTAAAGGAAAACTTTTCCCATTTTATTAATATGTGAAAAAGGGGAAGTATTTGTTTTAAAAACCATATTTAGAATATCTTCCTAATTTTTCAAGGGTAAGTAATCACAGATTTTCTCTAATGTACATATTTTCCTCTCATTAAATAAAGTCTAAGCATTTATGAACCTACTATGTTATAAGCACAGACAGTGTCAGGATTAAATACATTGGAAATAACATATAAGAGTATAACCTACTGATCACAGATTCATACAGGTTAGAGATTTATTTGCTTATTAGAAAGAATCTCCATAAAGTGAGCAATAGAGGTAAACTGTAAACAACCTCTATTGGGATTTATCATGGAAGGCCCTTGTTCATTAGCATTCACAACTGCTTCACTGGAAACAATCCATTGCCCCTCCTCCATCTGATGATTTCCCTTATCATTCTTCAAAACAGCTCAAACGTCACCTCCTTAATCCCAAGGCAGGGTGAAACTCCCCAAACCTGGACCGGCGCAGTGCTTATTTACATGGATGCCCACCTGCTCTCACCTTATATGTTGAATTTGCTGAATTTTCCTGCTTTTAATTATGGAATATTTCAAACCTGAAGAAGTTTTGAAAATAATAGAAATATTACATTTGCAAAAAATCAGCACTGATATTTTTGCTGGGTTTGCCTCAAATCTTAATTTTTGGGAACATATACAGCTACAGTTTTAACCTCCTTCCCCATTACTTTTGCCTCTCAACAAAACTGGAAATGTCTTTATACTTAGGGAGACTTTGATCATTCCCACATATGATTTTATAGTTTTAATTTTTCATTTTAAAAAAGTAGCAAAATGAATAAAAATCTAAGGTTGGATTCCTGAGACATAGAACCTAAGGCAATGGACCCTAGTGAAAGCTATGAATCAGGAGAATTTAAATGAATTTTCAAAATTTACCCATTAAGTGAAAGTATGGATTTTTTTTTCAGAACTTTAACTTCAAATGATGATAAATATGAAATCCAGATCTTGGGTTGTGGGTTAAATTTAGAGGAACCTAACTGCCTTCATTAGAAGGAGAATGAAACTGAGATTAAGTGATATTGAGTGATATGCTCAAGCTATTACTCATGATAGCAGCAGCACATTGGTACTTGGTTTTCCTAACTGCTAGGCTTCTATTCTTTTTGCTTTATCTAATAGTTTAGAGGATATGTTTGAAATATAAGGTTTTAAATCTTGAGCCCATCCTTTATTAGGTATTTAAATGTAGGAAATCAGTTTAACAGTTTCGGGATTCAACACCTAGATTTTTAATATGGCAAGATCATTAATACATATTTCAGAGTTCTACTGTGATGACTAAAGGAAGAATGACTAGCATTCCTCTCCTACTAATCAATCATGTTTATTGTCTGAACTCAAGATAAAGATCAGTTGTCACTGTGAATTTGAAGGCTGAGGAGACAGACAAACTCCTCTACAGCACACTAGCCCCCCCCCCTATATATATATGATATTGAAGGGTCAGGTAAATTTAAATATGTATTTATATTTACATTCTGGGGAAAACTAAAATAATGTGGGAATTATTATGGGGAAACAATTTATAAAGAAAACAGGTATCAATAAAAAGAAATCTTAATACGCCAGATAAGATGTATTCTGTTATAAAATTTTTTAAATTTAATGAGAGTTAATCTTAATCTCCCAAAATAATATACTTTCAGTGAATTGAGAGGTGTTTTAGACATAGTGGAAGATCAACGTCAGCTTTTACTTTCTGCATAGAAGAAAGGGAGAGAAAGCGTTAAGTAAACCAGGAGTTAGAAGATCCGTGTCTTAGATTCAATTCTTCGTTTTAAGAGCTCCGTGATCTCAGCTCAAGCAGTTAAGTGACTCAGCCTCACACTAGGGAAAATACATGAGCCAAAAAATTATTGTAAGTATTAATAGAGACCCTTGAAGTTACCTTACATGTATGGGGATATAGGATCAGGTTTGAGACCAGCTCTGGATTTGAACCCCTGCTTTGATATTTACCAACTCTGTATTATTCTACAAATTACTTGCTGTCTGTGCATTTGATTTTATATCTCTGATTTGAGCATAAAAGTAGTTCCTATTTCATAGAGTAATTGCAAGGATTAAAACAGATAATATATGTAAATCACTCAGAAGAGCACCTGCTACATTATAAATGCTCAGTATAGGTTAGCTGTCATTACCATTATTATTTTAAATTCATTAATTTTTTATTTTAAATTTAGTCAGAAATGTGATAATCAAAATTAAAAGTTTATTTGGCAGACTTCACTATTTAGAGAAAGACTGACTCTATGGGCTAAAAGATCAACAATAGCAGTCATGCTTTAGGAAAAAGTTTTTTTTTTAACTTTGATATTTAGGGCATGCAGAATAATTACTAAAGATTTACCTGTGTTTTATGTTTTGTTTTGTTTTTTTTGTTTCAAAAAGACTTTTCTCTTTTGGACTTAATAACCATAACAAATAATACCAATGGACAACTTTATATTTACCTTGGTTATATATTTTAACTTTTGATGAGGGGCCAAACTAAGGAAAAATAAGATTTGTCTTCCAAATTAGTAATGATAAAATAAAAATATCTTCAATAGGGATCAATGTCTTACTATAACTGTGGCAAACCTATCTATTGTATCTTCATGAAATCCATACAAAGATGGTGAAAGAGAGTTTATTCTGTGGCTGACAAGGAGACTTAGGCTAATAAATATAACCTCTTTAATACACTATCCATTCTGTATACATACTGTCCCCTGACAATATCGTATTTGGTCAGTGCTTTTTACCTGGTGGAATAAGCCAAAACTTTGTTCCTGAAGGTTCCTGTGTTGAATCGGTTGCTAAGTTATCCATTGATACTTATTATTGGCTAGAGAATTGCAAAGTGGCACCTCAGTAAGTTTCCTTCTTTCCAGGGCATATTCTTCTATAGTCATACTTTAAAAGTTTAACTTTACAAAATTACCTAGTTTTTCCTTACTAATTGGGATTGATCATCTTAACCAATAGAGTAAACTCTTCCTGCTTGCATATTGATTCACTGCCATGAGTTGTCCAAAATGGGCAGATAAGTCTTCATTTGAAAGTAGGACTTCCAAACCCTTCTAGTCCAATGTTTTAGGAATTGAAAGCAAAAATTCCATGCAATATTAGGTATAATAATGAGATGGGCCGCTTGCAACAGACCTATTTATAAAGCAGTCCTATGATTTACCATCTTTTGGTAACTGGTCATAGGAACTTCCTTATGAGGTCTTTGGTAGATATGAACTAAAAATGACTGTCAATAGTCGCTGACTTCATATGCCTTTGTGTAACCCTCTCTGCATGAGTGGGTGGGAGCAGTATCTAGATATTAACCAACAGAATATGGCAAAGAATGTGCTTCCTGTGATTATGCTATGTTATATAAAACTCTGTCTTGAGAATAGACACACTGCAGATCGTGCTGGCTTGAGGAAAAAAGCAGCCTCATTTTTAGGTAAACCCATGTAGTGTGGAGCTGTGGGTATTCTCTCAGAACAGTGGGGAGTCTCTAAGGGCTATAGACATCCTTAGATGACCACATTCTATATGAAGCCAGCAAAAAACTAGGTCCTCAGTCTTAAAAACACAAAGAAATAAATTTTGCCAACCACATGAAGGCAGTTGGAAGCAGATTCTTCTCCATTTGAGCAGCTAGGCAAGAGGTCTGATTGTAGTCTACTTTGACTCTGAGTAGAGGAAGTAGCCAAGTCATATATAGATTCTGGACTGACAGTAGTTGGCTTGTTTGACGCTGCTAAGTATGTGGTAATTTGTTAACACCAATAGAAAATTAATGCAAGGTATTGGTTGAGAAGCGATGAAGCAGTAAAAATAGGTACCAAGGAATCTGAGCACTGCCCCCTCCCTCCCCAACACGCACACTTTCACGCAATATACTTCTGGATCTGTTTGGGCCAAGTCTCATACTATACCATTTTTATATAATAACAGAATGCTGATACACACATTCTTGGTTACGACTTAATGGATCAGGGTAGGCAGATCAACTCGTGATTGTCTCCTGGTCAGCATTTAAATTAACTACAAGGACCCAATAGTAAATCAGGAGATGTTTATTGGAGGAAGAACTATGACTTCACTTCAAATAATTCTGGACTATAATTCTTCTTTGAGGCAGGCAGGAGGCTGCTTATAGCATTTCTATCTTCCACAGAAATTTCTATTACTATTTGATCTTCTGGGTTATAAAGTCTGAAGTACAGAACAGCTTGTACAACAGCTTGGACTTGAGATAGACCCCTCCTTTGCAGAGTACTCTTCTGCTTTGGCCCTCCCTCAAAACAGATAGACTTGTAAGCATATTGGTAAATTAGTGGAAACAGCATACCTAAATTTTGTCTCCTATATTTCCAAAATCAAAAGAGGCTCATGAAGCCTGTGCCTTTTTCTTAGTAGTAGGTAGTACAAGGTTCATCAGTTTCTCTTTCACTTTAGAAGTAACATCTTAACATGACCAAAAAACTGTACCACTAGATTTTCACCAATGTCGAAAGCCCCTGAAATTTGGCAAGATTTTTCTCCTACCTTCTGGCTAGTATGTATCTGCTTAAGAAGCCTAAGATACTTGCCATATACTGCCCACCAGATCCAATTGTCGTAATGTCAAAAATATAATGAGAAAATGTGATATTTTATGGGGTAGCAAGGTTATCAAAGTTCCTGCAAGCTATAAAAGAAGGAATACTCCATTCTCCTGTGGTTGTTGTTTTGCTTCCATTTCTAATATTGAAGTTGCGCTTCCATTTCTTTTTTTTTAAATAATTTATTTATTTTTTAAATACCAAAAAAGAAACACCAAATAAACACAAACATTCCTATTTTGATCACTCTGTTCTACATATATAATCAGTAATTCACAATATCATCATCACATAGTTGCATATTCATCATCATGGTCATTTCTTGGAACATTTGCATCTATTCAGAAAAAGAACTATAAAACAAAAACAGAAAAAAAAAAGTGCTTCCATTTCTAATTTTTTTTTCTTTTAATTTGCATATGGGCAGGAGGCACCAGGGATCGAACTCCAGACCTCCAGCACGGCAGGTCGGAGCTCTGCCTGCTGAGCCACAGCAGCCACCCAGTGCTTCCATTTCTAATAGGCAAAACGTTGATCATCCCTGATCACTGTGACTGAGTTAAAAGTGTTATGCAGAGTTGATAGCTGCCTATCAAATGTCAGGGGCTATGTGGATTTTCTGCTGTAAAAATAGCACATCTGGGATGTCAGGTACCATTATTATTACTACGTAATTTAATTTATGATAATCTGCAATCATTCTTCAAGATCCATCTGGCAACTGTATATACCAAATAAGTGAATTTATTTAGGATATAAGCTCCATCCTTTCATAATTGTAGTTTTTAATGTAGCACTAATCTTCACAAATTCCATATGAATACAGTATAGTTTTGAGTTTACTATTATAGTAAGTGTATGGTGACAGTTCAGTTGACATTCTCTTCTTTAATAGGCGTGACTCCAAGGATTAGGAAATTAATATAAGAATTCTGTCACTTTCCAAATACATATTTTTTTACTGTGCATTCTGGGACTTAGAAAATAACCACAAGTTGTGTCCTCAAGTCCAATGAACCCACCAGAATATGGGCTTGTGTCAATATTCCACTTATTTTCTAAGGTTTCCTCTCTGATTAGTGTACATAGTGACATTTTGAGATGTGAAGTATTAGCCCCAATTCAGAGGCAATATTTAATAACATCTGGAATATCTGAGTACATTCCATTTTCTAATGCTTATTACCCAGATGAATGGCTATGGATTTTCTGGGAGAAACTTGCATAAATATTTCTATTACAGACTTGCAGTTATTTTTTAGGGTTCCTTCTGAAAGGAACCATTTCTTACCATCAAAGAAGAATCTTAGAATCTCGGCACTAATTTAAAATAAAGCATTTTGGGGAGATAATATAAATTCCCACTTATGATGACTCAGCTCAGGTTTCTACACAAAAAAACATATACTTTTCCCAATTAAATAGTTCAAAAAATAACTTAGTTGGCAGTCCATCTGTTTCATGTAGATGCCTCATGCTCAGTTTGTTAGCTCTACATGTCCACACAAGTAGCACACACTGATTGCCACTCCATTCCTATGAACTATAAGAGGGACTGGCTTTTTTTTTCTGTAAAGGGACAAATAGTAAATAATTTAGAAAATACATAATAAAATGGATATTGTGCTTCAATAAAATTTTATTCAATAAAGCAGATAGGGTGATAGATTAGATCACTTGCATGATCCATAATGATAGTTGGGCCTACATTGTCTCTGTTAAATATCATCAATTGGCACAATATTGCCATTGAAACCAAAGAGAGACCAATTGTATTGTTGGACTCTGTAGAGTTTAGTCACCAGAGAGCACTCCTTGACAAGGTGTTTCGATGGTGAATTTCTTAATAGTAAAAGGGATGTTTTCTAGTAGTTATGATTGGTCTTAATAGATGCACTGTATCATTCTTATATACATAAGGATTCATATTTCCTCCTCTACAGTATACCTGGAAAATTGCCATATTATGGATTCTAGAACCTTTATTTAATTAGGTTTCAATGAGCCCATAATAGATGTTAGAGTCACTCCCCTGAATCCTGGGTGAATAGAACCACTTCATTATATTTCACTCAGTTCAACCCTAATCTGATACCTTTAGAACTTTTCCTTCATGTCTATACATATTAGCATAATCTTGTAATTAATTTGCGTGTGGTGCATCTTCTGGAGAAGATCTTGTAATTTCTCTTTGGGCGATTTTGGGAGAATTTAGCCTGGAGGCAATAAAGCATGGTGAAACAGGTACTAAGGAAAAATAGGCATCAAATTGCAAAAAATCTGCTTCTGGTAAATGCCTCCAAAATCATTGAAGAGAGTTGATGCAGGAGGAGGTTAGTTTCCTCAGACAAAGGAGGCAATGCTGCTTCTGCAGTCAGGGAAGGATTAGGGGAAGGATTTACGTTTCTTGGCTTTGTCTATGTCTACACAATTTTTGCCAACTTAAGTCTCAGACTGTTACTCTCATCCAAACATGCCTCATCCATAGCAGAAATGATTTGATGATCTTGCATATTAAGCTGACATTATGATTTATTTGACAATTAGATTTAGGAACTGATCCTTTCCTGTGTTTGCTTTAATACCACAGGAGATACAGAATTCTTTTAAGACCATGGAAGCTTTCTATTTCTTCATCTGTGCTTTGTGTTCAGAATCAAAGATCTTAATCTTATCATTATTCCTTTCATTATTCCTTTGTAAACTGTTGAGTCCAATCAACACTATTTATAATTTTGATTGTCACAAAAATCAATTAATTTTAGAAGCCAGTTGACCCAAATTCTTTTTATCCATCATTTTTCTGTTCTGTGCATGTACTCTGGATGTTTTGCAAAAAAAAAAAAAAAAGGTGATTCCTAAGTAACAGATTTTCAATGTTCCATTTCTTACCGGCAAGGAGACTCTGTATTTCCCAAATATGTGAGGCTCTCAAAATCCCATTTTGGTGGTCTTTACCTATCATGTCAGGTATCAATTACTGTTATCAGAAAAGGTCCTGTCATGGAATGAATTTACACAGTTGTTTCAAATGAAGACAGTTTAATAAAGATGCTACTTACTTAGGTGTTAGGAGTGTTATGGGAAAAAAAAGAATATGAGACTGAAGCATCCAGACAAGCAAAGGTGGAATTCATTGTCACTCCTAAGCCTGAAGGGACAATGGGAAGAAGTAATGCTGGAACCCAGAGCCAGCTGTGCCATAGAGTATGGGTGGGATGAGACTGTGGATATGTGGAGATAATTACCACATTAAGAATGAGACGGGGAAAACGACAAACTGACCTCTCTCACATTCGTCATTCATGTCGCTCTGTACTTTTCATTTTCTGAATTCAAAATGAAGGTGGCTATAAGGGATGATGGGGATGATGCAGGTGATGGGATCAGGTTCACTCCTGGGAACTGACAGGGTAGAGGGGTAGAATGCGAATCTGGCCTAGGGTGGGAAGGGAAACAGAGAGACCAACAAAGAAACAAACAAAACCTTAAATATCTTTAAAAATGTTTCTCATTCTCAAAATCTCCCTATCAAAATCAATGTTGTTAGTTCATTCAATATAATATATTACATATACAGGTAAATGAACAGGGGCAGTTGCAACTAAAAATGGGTAGATCCATACATGGGAGTTTAATTTTATGTGGAATAATTAAAACTAATTCATATGATTAGAAAAATATAATTCAGCCGAATTAATGACACCTTCAGTAAGTCATATTTTTTCTCTCTGCCTCTGTAGCATATTTATCTAATGAGAATAAAGTCATCCTTTTTTGTTTTATATGCCTTTCTATATTAAAGAGTTCATTTCACCTCTAACTGACGATTGTCTAGCAATGGAGAAGTATCAAGAAGAGCCTTAGCATGAGAATGAGGAAATCTATGATATTTTTGGCCCTCTCCCAATAAAATATTTGTGGTTTTTGGCCAGTTTCTTTACCTTTTTGGGATAATGAAGTGAAAGAAGGAGAAAAAAAGTCTATATTCAGAAAGCTAGACTTGAATTCCAGCCTCATTATCTTCCAGTTCTGTGGTCCATGGGGATTTTCTTGGCCTTTCTGAATTTTGGTCTCCTCATTTATTAAGTAAGAATTTGTGAATTGGAATATCTTACACATCCACTAAGTTTCAGCTAAAATAAATTTTCCTCCACCGAGTCTTTCTTCCATTTCCTCAACATGTATGCAGACTCAGGTGATTCCACTTTTTCTCTTAAGTCAGAGTCCAGAATATTACTCTACTATTAGAGCACTTATGACTCTTTTAGGAACTATTTATCTCCTTCAAACTACTCGTTACTCTGGGTTGTTCAAAAAAACAGATTTTGCTGAATTCATCTTTATCTCTCTTGTTCCTGGCAGAGCAGCCCTGATAGTAGGCTCTCAATAAATGTGTGCTGAACTAAATAGTGAATGAACTATTGAAAAAAGCAAATGAATTAATATGTATGACATAAAGCTTTTTAAATTGTAAAATACTGTATAAATGAATAATCAGAAGTAAAGTGAAGTGTTTGAATGAATCTAAGGTTCCTGGCTATGCTGCTTTACAACTGTTTTGTACTCCAGAAAACCATGTTCTTTAAACCTCATTTGATACTGTTGGTGGTATCACTCTGATTAAGTTGTTTGCACGCAGATGTGACCCACCCTAATTGGGGTGGGACCTTTTGATTAGGTGTTTTCAGTGGAGATGTGTCTCTTCCCATTCAAGTTGGGTGGCATATAGGAGCCCTTTAAAAGAGAACCATTTTGGAAAAAGCTTCAGTGCTGACAGAACACACATGAAACCCAGACATCTGAAGATACAGAAGAAAAATGCCCCCAGGGAAGCTGAAATGAAAAGATAAAGACCCCAGCAGACACCAGCCGTGTGCCTTCCCAGCTGAAAGAGGTGCTCTGGATCCATTGGCCTTCCTTTGGACATTTTTATAGGCTTAGAACTGTAAACTTGTAATTAATAAATTCCCTTTATAATTGTCAATCGATTTCTGTTACATTGCTTTCCGGTAGTTTTAGTAAGCCCAAACACTGACCAAGCCATGTAATAAGTTTGTTTAGGTCAGTGGATTTTGAACTTGAGCCTGCATCAGAATCTGTTAGGGCCTGATAAAGTGTAGGCTGCTGTAACCCATTCTGACTTTCTTATATAGTAGGTCTCAGGTGGTGCCCGATAATTTGCAGTTCCAACAAGTTCACAGGTGATGTTGATGCTACTGGTAAAGGGACTGCATATATATATATATATATATATATATATATATATATATATATATATTTAGGGAGGGGATTTATATTTTGAAAGCCACAGCTCTAGTATCAACAAAAATGTTTGCCGAAAAAAGTTAGATTCTACACTGTTATCCGTGTGCAGTTTCTGCTTTCATCCATGTAAGGAAACAAAATATATCACTTAAAAGTTATGTATGTTTGTGTCAAGTGTGAGATGTAGATGAAGAAAAGCTAAAACTGTTTTAAAGACTGGAATGGAAAGATGAATGAAGGGATTATTTAAGTTAAAGTTTGAAGACTGGAAGAATTTAGAATATCCTGGGTTTGTTTTTTGTTTTTGTGAGTTGCTACTGCTATTTTTATTCTTGTGTGTTGCCCTACATTAAAGATGGAAAACGGAATTAGGTTCTTCTTTTTTCCTATTATTTTTCAAATTTTGTTCTGCTTTACATTTTATTTGATGAAAAAATTGAATACTTGACTTTGCAAATAAAACACATTCATTGTGCTTAATTTTGTCAGTACCTGGTGTTCCTTTTTGGTGTATCTTTTCATAGTAATTTCATTTAGTTACAGTATATTGTAAATTTTTCAGCTGAGGGCATCTATATCTACAGATATCTTTAACTCTCTTTCACTTACCTATCTATTTATCTGTCATCTACATATCTATCATCTATCCATTTATCTATCATCTATCTTTCTAGTCTACCTCTGCGTTTACTCTGACTTCATTTATACAAATGAATAAATAAATTCACAAACAAGCAAAAGAAATTAGACAATGTTTATCATTAGATAGAAGAATAATGGGGAAAGGGAAGTTTTAGTGGGCTGGTAATATCTTATTGATTGTTTGATTGGTTTGTTTATAACCGGTTTATGATTATAGTGGATGCATTTACTTTATGATACTTCACAAGGAAAACTTTTTACTTTTCTAGACAAAAGTTTAATCATGTTTATTGAATAGCTAAAATGTAAGTAAAAACCACTCATTTCATTAATATTTTCCAATATCAGTCTGCAAGTCTCTGCCTAGTTCATTTCTCCAAAGTAATTGCTACAAGAAAATATTTTTCCTTTTGTTTTTGTATCAAAGCAAACTAATTACAGCAATATTCATAGCTCTAAGAGATTCTGATTCTGATTTTCAAAGAAAGTAACTGCTGTTTTAATCTTATTAGAAGAACAGATGTGGCACCGTGGGTTTCATTACTATTTTTGTTGAAGTCAGGATATGAATGTAGAATTAGAATAGAACAAGGATATGTCATTTCTAGTAAGCATTAAATGATCTTAAATGAATATGGTATTTTAGATTTTTGTACCATGAATAATTTAAAAATATATTTTAAATGGTTCTGTGACCAGCTTTATACGTATATATACACACATTTTATTATAATTTATTTTCTAGGAAGCTCAGCTCTTTCTCTTGAATATTATTTACTGTAACTCACATAATACAAAAACCTCTTTACTACTATAAAAAGATCATTGCTAACCACTATGATAATTGCTGACTAGAATGTCATCAATAGGTGAATCTTAATTTTCACAAATAATAACCATATCTAAATGATTAGTATATTTTACATATTAAGTGTTTTGAAAATGATTTTGATTTCCTTTCCTTTTTTTTCCCTTCTCCCAAAGCTAAGTTATTTTTAAGAATCTGGAGTTAGGAAAGCAGAACTGTGGTTGAGAAATATTTTTATTGTTGTTTTAACTTTCTGGGCTGCTTAAAGCAAATACCAGGAAATGATTCAGCTTTAATGATGGGAATTTATCAACTTAGTTTTGAGGCTGAGAAAGTATCCAGGTCAAGGCATCAGCAAGTTAATAGTCTCATCCCAAAGACTGGCTGCCAGCAATCCTTGTGTTCTCTGCCACAGGGCAGTGTCTGCTGTCCTCTCCCTGCTCTTCCAGATGTCACTGTTTTCACCTGCTTGCTATCATGGCTTTCTCCCTGACGGAACTTTAATCTTTTATAAAGGCCCCAGTGATAGGATTCAGACCTATCCTGAATGAGTGGGTCACACCTCAACTGAAGTAACCTCATCGATCATGTCCTACTTATGATGGTTTCACATCTGCAAGTATGAATTAGATTTAAGAATAGGTTTTTCTGCAATTATATACAACTTCAAACCACCACACTCTATCCTCTTGAACCCCAAAACACATGTTCTTTCCACACACGAAATACATTCATTCCATCAGAATATCCCAAAAGCTTTAAGCAATTTCAGTAATAATACTAAGTACAAAGTCTCATCAAAATGTGTTTTGAATGTCGTCTTTCCTGGGGCACAATTCCCCTCCCTCAGTGGACCTATGAAACCTAAAGAGCAAGTTTTCTGTTTCCTATATAAAATGAAGTGACAAGCATAAGATAAACCTTCCCATTTCCACAGGAGAATTTGGAAGGAAATAAGGATAATTGGTGCCAAGCAATTCCAAAACTCTGCAGGGCACACTCTATTAGATTTTGAGATCTGAGAGTTATCTGTGGAATGATGTTTTGTCCTCTGAGCCTGATGGAGAAGCAGCCCCACCCTTTCCAAGTGTTTAACAGCAGCAGTGCTCTCCCCAAACACTGGGGTGAAGGCTCCACCATCTCCAATCATAGAGACAGAGGCCAGGCTCTTCTTGAAGACTGAGCACAAGCTCCACCCTCATCAAACTTTGGTGTGGTGTCCAGACCCTCCACAATCTCCAGGTCATAGCTGCCACCCTCTGAGAACAATGGGATCTTCCTGAACAACAGTGTGGAAAGCTTGCTTTGTCTAAGTGCTGGGGCATAGTTAACATTTCAACACACATGGGTGGGACCACTCTCTTGGCCTGAGAAACTATTTTCCATCTAGATCTCAGTTTCAATGGTTCTGCTTTTAAAGTGAATTTTCCTTCCATGTGTCCCTTTTATGTCCCTTTTAGTCCAGACTGGGAATGTTTCTGTTCACACAGCTATATCAAAAAGCTTGCTGGTTTTGCATGTAGTACACAGGGGTCCAAACCATTGGATAGTAGGACTTTCCACAGATCCTTCCTAGATAAACCTGCACCTCCAATCCTAACTTGCACTGAACTGACTGACTGGATCCATGTTTAGTTAAACCCTCACATGGAGCACTATTCTCTGGGGACTCAATTTCCAGAAGCTCAGAATTTTCCAAACTAGCAATTTCTGGTTCATTTTTACCCCAGAATTCATTTCTTAGCTTTTCTTTCACATTTTAGTACAACATACAAGGAGAAATTAGGCTGTACTTTCTACACTTAGCTTGGAAGTCCCTACAGTTACATAGTCAAGCCCATCAATCTCAAATTAGAACTTCCATCTGACATCAGAACTCAGTTTGTCCAAGCTCTCTGCCATTTCAAAACAAGGATCACCCTTTTACTAGTTTTCAATAATGCAATTCATCTTTTCTACCTAAGGCCTTGCCAGAAGTACCTTTAGGCCTCATTTCTACCAAGAGTCTTTTCAAAGCAATCTAAATCTTTTCTATCAAACAGCCCACAATTCTTCCAGCTGCTATGCATCACCCAATCCCAAAGCTGTTTCCGTTGTTTGATATTTGCAATAGCAGCATCCCACTCTCCTGGTACCAAAATCTGTTTTAGTTTCCTAAGCTGGTTAAAGCAAACACCATTAAATTGTTTGGTTTGAACTATAGGGATTTATTTTATTATTTACCGTTTTGAGGTGGATAGAATGTCCAAATCAAGGCATCATCAAGGCAATGCTTTCTTCTTGAAAATCAGCTGTCAGTGATCCTAGGGTCCTCTGCCACCTGGAAAGGCTGTGGTGGCATCTGCTGTTTCTTTTTCACTTCTCTTCTGGGCTTCATTGATTTCAGCTTCTTGCTTCTGTAGCTTTCTCTCTCTGTCTGAATTTCATTCTCTTCTAAAGTCTTCCAGTAATGGAATTAAGAGCTACCCTGAATAAACTGGCTCATATCTTACCTAAATAATCTCATCTAAAGGTTCTTCTTACAATGAATTTACATCCACAGGAATGGATTAGATTTAAGAACGTGTTTGCTCAGGTACATGAAGTGTTGAACCACAACAAATACATTCAGACAACACTCAAAATGTCTTGCCAGCCATCAGAAATATCTGATTTTCATAATTGGAAAGACATTGTTCACTGATACCCCAAAGAAATAAAACAAGTAGCTAAATATAATTACAATAAAATCCTAAATATATGGCAATTATGTGCTAAAGTAGGATTGGTTTAGTACAGTAAGATACAAATAACTATAGTAAGAGTCATTTTAATTTTAAAACCTTACAGTGAATGGAAAATTTTGGTAAAAAAGACCATCCAGTGGGGTTCATAGGTGTTAAATTAAGTAATCACTCATTTATCAATTACCAACTACATTGCACATTGGAAACACTTTCGGAAATTTACAGCATTTGCTATGATCAGAATTTCTTTCTGAAAAAGTTGACTTTTCCCATGTTTCTCCTCTTTTTATTGAGGATTTATATAATTTAATTTTGATTTATTTCTTAACTATCCTCAACTTACCCTTCAACTACAATTTTCTTTATTATGATTTTAAAGTTCTTGAAAATATTTTAAGTAAATTTTATAAGTTTGAATATTAAAAAATACTTTAATAAAAAATCAATACATCTATAGATTACACGTTTTAAAGATTAAGAGGAACATAACAAATGTATTATTTATGTTTCATATGATTGTTATTAAAAGTAGATCTACTTTTTTCAAGACACATGCACTGTACTGATGAGTACTTGATTCATGCATGTATTGTTTTTA
>PVIY010001861.1:21141-139942 GCA_004026745.1 Myrmecophaga tridactyla | reverse complement strand
GTATTATGAAGCTACAGTGGTCAAAACAGCATGATACTGGCATAAAGATAGACATACTGACCAATGGAATTGAATACAGTGTTCAGATGTAGGCCTTCTCATCTATGGACAATTGATCTTTGATAAGGCAGTCAAGCCAACTAACCTGGGACAGAACAGTTTCTTCAATAAATGGTGCCTAGAGAACTGGATATCCATATGCAAAAGAATGAAAAAGGATCTATATCTCACACCCTGTACAAAAATTAACTCAAAATGGATCAAAGACCTGAACATTAGATATAAGACCATAAAACTGTTAGAAGAAAATGTAAGGAGATATCTTAGAAATCTTATAATAGGAGGCAGTTTCCTAGACCTTATACCCAAAGCACAGGCATTGAAGAAATAAATAAACAAATGGGAACTCCTCAAAATTAAACACTTTTGTGAATCAAAGAACTTCGTCAAGAAAGTAAAAAGACAGCCTACACAACAGGAGACGATATTTGGAAACAATATATCAGATAAAGGTTTAGTATCCAGAATACAACAAAGAGATTGTTCAACTCAACAACAAAAAGACAGACAACCCAATTACGAAATGGGCAAAAGACATGAATAGACACTTCTCAGAAGAGGAAATACAAATGGCCAAAAGGCACATAAAAAGATGCTCAACTTCCCTGGCTATTAGGGAAATGCAAATCAAAACCACAATGAGATATCATCTCACACGCACCAGAATGGCCATTATCAATAAAACAGAAAATGAGAAGTGCTGGAGAGGATGTGGAGAAAGAGGCACACTTATCCCTTGTTGGTGCGAATATCAAATGGTACAACCTCTGTGGAAGGCAGTTTGGCGGTGTCCAGTGAGGGAAGTTAAGGGCCCAGGTTAGAGCTCTGAGGTGGTGAGTAGAGAATGAGGAGTCCACAAAAAATACCTCTAGATGGATACAAAGAAAATCCAAAGGAAGTATAATCCCTGGCACATTGATAGTCCTCAATAAATCGAAGCTAGAAAGAAAGCCTGAAATAATTAAAGATGGGCAAAAGATTTATGTATAAGGATGTTCAATCATGGTATTATTTATTACATTGAAAACCAGGAGCTACTGGAATGTCTAATATTAAGGAATGTTTAATTTATGGTACATCCATTTTACAGATCATTATAATAGCCTTTAAAAATTATCACTTGAAGCAGTCAATGTAATGGGAAGATAAATATTGTTAAGTGAAAAAAACAGAATGCAAACTATATATTGTCTGTATAATCCCAATTTGGTAAAATAAATAATATAGAGGAAAAGAAAAGCCTGATATTAACAGTGCTTACATCAGGGCAGACCAATCATTGACTTTTATTTTCTTTATACTTTCTATTATAAGGATTATATGTTCATGTTTTTAATTAGAAAATATAATAAAAATGCAAAATAGAGCTAATGACACCTATCTCAATAGGGTTGTTACTGGAATAAATGATTGCCTACTGCCCACCACATGCCTGGACTTTCATAGAGACATACAGAAAAATGAGTTCCATTTCCCAAGCAAGTAGTCAGAGACTGATGACCTTCTGAATTGTTCTTCAAGTAAGGATGGAAATTGAACGCCCACTTCCCTTAGACCAAATGTAGCTGAGCATGCAATCGCCAAATTAAATGCAGCCATGGAGAAAGGTAAAACAAAATGGCTCACAAGATAACATCAGATGTAGGCTCATATTTGCCCATATCTGATGGGCAGTTACAGTGGCTTGGTTCTAGGTGAGAAGAAGCCAGCAGAATTGGGAATATAGAAGGATTACTGATGGTTGAAAACTGTTGGGGTTGGGCTATGGTTCATGAGAGCAGCAAATTACCGGTTTAACTTCAGTTGGTGACACAAGGGGTTTCCTGGTAGGTTTCCCCTCCCTTACCATGGCCTGAGCTGCATTTCTGGATCTGTCAGGTTACCGTGACTCCAGCAACAATGCACCTCTATAATGAGCAGGGTAAAGCACACGTACCATTCACATACTGTCCCCTTTAAGCAAGGAGAGTTTCCAGGGAGAATTTTTTTCTAAATCATAATCCTGTATTGATAATACTTAGAGTGGCCACAAAATTTATTACCCATACTAGGACACTTCTGAAAATGAGAGGGGCTCTTGTTAATAATTATGGGTGGGACAACCAACATAAACAAGCACTGTCCTGGGCAAGATGGAAGGTGGAGCCCCTCTAATATGAACATCATGAATCTCAGCCAGAATAGCAGTCCCTGTTAAGATAAGCAATTCAAGGTTAAATAGCAAAAAGCACCTCAGGAAAAAAAAAATCCTCTATTGTCTGAGTTTCAGTCCTCACTCCCCTACTTTCTGGCTGTGTGACCTTAGGCAAGTTACTTAACCTTGTGCTTCAGTTTCCTCATCTGTAAAATAAGGATAATAACAGCAACTTCCCTCGGGGTTGTTGTCAGGATTTAATGAGTTAACTCAGGTAACACTGTCATTCTCTTCCAGAGGTCAAGAATCTGAAGCATATGCAAATCCATAATCAAAACTGCAGCCTCAGGGTCAACAGAAATGTTGGAGATGTTTGCAAGAATAGAGGCTTTATTGCGTCTGGAGCCCTATTGCACAGGCCTGGGAAGAGCAGGGTCAAGAATATGTGTGGGACAGAGCTCCCGGCTGCACCTCTAGGAGCTGTGTGATCTGAGAAAACTCACCAAACCTCTCTGTTTTTCAGTTTCATCATGTGAATAAAAAGGATGATAATACCCTCCCCATAGTATTACTTTTAGGATTAAGTGAGATCACATATGCAGGATTGCTCTGAAAAAAACACCATTTTAGAAGCCGCTCGATGATTTTTTTAAGCTATTATTTATATAATAAAAAATATTTATATAAATAAAACTCAGTTTAACACACTTTGGTAAGTGTATACAATTGTGTAACCACCACTACAACCAAGGCATAGAACAGCTCCCTCACCTTAAAATATCTCTTCAATACCCTTAGCCCTGGATTCCCTTACCTCACTCTACCCCATGCAACCACTGACCTACTTTCTGCTACTGGTAGTTTTGCCTTTTCTAGAATTTCACACAGAAAGAATCATATAGTACGAACCTTTAGTGTTTGGCGTTTTTCACAAGGCATAATGTTATTGAGATTTGTGCTAGTTTGGAGGTGTTATATACCCCACAAAAGGCCATATTCTTTTAATCCATTCCTGTGGAGGCAGGCCTGTTGTGCATGGGACCTCGTGGTTAGGCTATTTCAATTGAGATGTGACCCAGCCCATTCAAGGTAGGTCTTAATCTTTTACTGGAATCCTTTGTGAAGCGCATAGAAGACAGCAAAAGCCCAGAGAGCTTAGAGAGAAATGCCCTGGGAGAAACAAGCAAGGACTCACAGGAGCTGAGGAGAGAGCCACTGAAACCAGAATCCAGGAGAAAAGGACTAGCAGACCATGTGCCTTCCCATGTGACACAGGAACCCTGGATGCTAGCAGCCTTTCCTCAGGGAAGGTATTTTCCTCTTGATGCCTTAATTGGGACATTTTTATGGCCTTAGAACCGTAACTTTGTAAATTTTGTAATAAATCCCCATTGAAAAAGCCAACTCATTTCTGGTATATTGCATTTCAGCAGCTTTAGAAAACCGAAACAAGATTCATCCATGTTTTTTACATACATTATTATTCCATTCTTTTTATTGATGAATAGTATGGATTTACCACAATTTTCTGAACCATTCACCGTTGATAGACATTCAAGTTGCTTTCAGCTTTTGGCTTTATGATAAAGTTGCTACAAGCATTTGTATACACATTTTTGTATGGTCATACATTTTTACTTCTCTTGTATACAACCTCTAGTTGTAGAATTTCTGGATTATATATATATATATACATCTTAAAATATACTCAATAATTTTTTTTTATTTAATTATGGGTTGACTTATTGGCAACAGTGTGACATTAAGGTGAGGAAATTATAGTATTTTCAATGTGTATTATTTGAGTTCGTGTGGAGCTGGATTCTAATCATAATCGCAGCTCACACTCGCTGAGGTCTCCCTCTGTACTAGGCACTGGGTTAAGTGATTTACAGGCATTGTCCCATTTTTGTCCTTTTGACAACCCTATGCCATGGATTCTAATATTATTACCAGGGCAGGTAAGTGGCTTCTGGCTACAGATTCCGGCTACTGTGCACTATTTCTGGGGTGTTGATTCGTCCTAGCACACTAGACTTAAGTTCTGATAAACCTTCTTGTCATAAACAGACAATATACTCTTCCCTCAGGGGCCGGGAGTGCTTTGAAGGAGAACAACTTTAGAGATTCCTAGCAGCCAGAAGGATCTTCAGAAAATGTTCAAAAATCACCTCCTAACAGAAAACTCTATTCCTCTGCACTGTATCTTGAACAACTCCTTCCCCTTGCCTGAAACCATCTAGGTAAACTGCTCCTCAAATGCACCAAGTTCTTTCTGCCCTCTGCTTGGTGTTTCTTCCCAGCCTAGCCTCCTCTCTCAGACCTATTACCCAAGACCAGAAGACTGGAAAGTCCACAAGAGTTGTGAGTTGGGTGGTGCACATGGAGCCCCTTTATTTGGAGGGGAAATATTCGAGTCGGGAAGACTCAGCCATATTTTGCCTGCCTTGAGGATGCTGGAGTCACCAGACATGGATTATAGACACAAGAACGTGAGGTGCCCAGAGCAGTGATGGAGGCAGATTTCTAGGCACAAATCCTGGTCTGAAGAATACCCATGTCAGAGGATAAAATACAGGATGAGAACATTCAGAAGGGAGATATTTTTAAGTTACATAAGAAATGCAAGAATGCATGCACACTGTGAAAAAAAAGTTAAAACATACAAAGTGTAGAACATAAGCTGTGAATGTCTCCCTTCGGTCCAAACCCTGCTCCCTCTCTAGGGTATTATATCCTCCAGATGTGTCTCCTTTTTGGGGGGCATTTCATATACAATCACGTTTACACATATGTGCAAAACTAAGTTTTTAAAAATAGAAAGCAGATCACAGTACATATATTCTGAAACTTGCATAAATGTCTTGGAAGACTGTCCACAACACTAGCTCTCACTCTGTTCATTCTGGCTACCCCCTCCCTCGGTCCTTGCCTTCCCTCCCTCCTTTTTTTTCTTGCAATTAAGAGAACTGTCAAAAGTGGGAAGTGGAAACACTCCTTCCCCAAGATCAGCTCTTCCCAATGTCACCCCATAAACAGTTTGGGTTAGAAGGCAGTTCTGACTCTGTCCCTGATGGCCTCTTTGGACTTCAGCTATCTGCCGCTTCCTGGAGACACTTCACTCCTCAATGAAAACATCACAGATTCTTTCCCCACCCTCAGCTGAGTTGGAGATGGGCTGGGATGCTGGTGACTCGGCTTGGCATTCTGAGGAGGTGAGTGATTTTGAGACAATATTATTTTTGTTAAATTCTAAGCATTGGTCCTCCTCAAACAGGCCCCTGAAATGCTTTAGAGCTGTCCCACCGCCTCAAGATTCTCCAGTCATTAACTCTGCCCAGTCATCCCTCCACTGTTGGTAGAATCAGTGGTACTAACTGCACTTTGTGCTGAGATTCCAAAGTTTGAGGGAGAGAGTCACAGCTAGAACTGCCACAGCAGCAACATACCAGGCCTTCCTAGGTCTGATGTCATAGATGAATACTGCTTCTTCTATTCAACATTTTTTGTTGGTAAAGTACATACGCAACTCTTGGCCTCCACAGATAGAAAGGAATGCCTGTGAGTTCTTTACTGAAGGGAAATGTTTACAGGAAGAGTCTAAATATGTACTGTAAGTTGACAGGATGCCCAAAAGCCACACTAGAAAAGTAGCTGTGTGGGTTTGAGTCCCTTGCCTGGGAAGATAGGCCTTTAAATGACCTTACTGCTGAGTAGACTGAGCCAGGCAAAAGGCCTTGATGGCTCTGGGGAGGTGCCTGGAGACAAAGCAAAGCAGCAGCTCTTCATCTGAACTGCATATTAATCAGCAATGCTAGTGGCTTTGATCATGAATTCCCAAGAAGGAAGTGTGGTTGCTTGAAAATTCTACATTATAGTCAATAGGATTTTGGCAACCAGTGGAGGGGCAGCCCAGGCCCACCTCTCCTAACATATCACATAGCCCTCTGCAGTGTCCCCTTGGCATTCAGGCTGCTCTCTGCACCCTACCTCTCCAACACTCTATGTTCCAACTTATTTTCACCAAAGAGAGATGAGACATGGAGGGCTGGGGGCTCAACATTATTATTTCTTTTTAAGCATAAATAGGAGTGTGGCTGGAAACTAAAGTCCTCAAGCAAATACCAGATAGGGACCCAACTGCCTATGAAGAGAGCTGCTCACACACTGCTGCTTTGCAAAGCAAGGTGGGGCTTCTTGGGAAGCATTTGTCTCCATGGAGGGTCAAGCAAGTAGTGGGTTCCCTTGGGATGCTGTAAGATCAAGCAGCTGGTGCCTGGTAGATGCTCTGCAAATACTTGTTTGGTCTTTGCTCTATCTGGAGCATGCCTAGCTCTACTTCTTAATCCTTCTCCAGAACCCTGAGCCATGTAAGGACACTTTCTGAAATGCTAACAACAGACTGTCACTTAAGCAACTGACATTTGCAGGTCCAGAGGTGGTTGTGGAAAGGTAGAGAGGTATGTATCTCAGAGGACACATGACCTTCCTACCATCTCCCCACACCCCCACCCCCCAAATCAGCAGAGCCTTGAAAACAAAGTTGTCCACCACTGCAACCCAGCTCTGGAGGCCCATGTGTGTGTCTGTGAGACTGGGCTTTGGGGTCCTCCTCACATTTACCACATGCCAGAAAACCAAACCTTGATTCTCTGAACATGCCAACAGGTCCAGAGTCTTCCCCAGCTCTTCTGCTAGAACAGAAGTGAGGTATGCCCACACTGCTGGTATCCACAGGCCAGGCCACAAGGACACATAGAGATATTTCTCCAGGAGCCAAAGGATCCACTGGCTCTTTATATCTAGCTCATTTATTGTATTATTCAAATTCTCTGTTTCTTTATTGATCCGCTGTCCAGATGTTCTGTCCATTGATGAGAGTGGTGAATTGAAGTCTCCAACTATTATGGTAGATGTGTCCATTTCTCTTTTCAGTTTTTTCAGTGTTTGCCTCATGAATGACATTCCTGGGAACTGGTTGTTTGTGCCTCAGGACTGGCCAACAACTGGAAGACCTCAGTCTTGAGAAAGAAAGACCTGAAATGGTCCAGGCCTGGATATGTGGGTAGCAGGGATGGGGCATCCCTGCTTACTGGGGTGGGGTTTAGTTTGTTCTGCCCTTCACAGCCATCTCAGACGTGCCCAGCAGCAACTCCAACCCTCAGGGATATTCTGGATGTGACTCACCCTCCCTGAATGAAGCACTAATATAGAAGCTCACTCAGAGGCAGCCTGAATCTGTGATCTTTACACTTCTAGCCTGCCCCAGCTGTTCTCATTGCCTGGGGTGTCCTCTCCTCCCTTCCCCAGGAAACAAAATCCTTCAATTTCCCCCTCAAATGCCACTCCTAAGAATTCTCCCTATCACCCCCAAAAAACCTCTTTTGTTGCTCAGATGTGGCCTATCTCTCAGCCAACATGGCAAGCAAACTCACTGCCCTCCCCATCTCTACATGGGACATGACTCCCAGGGGTGTAAACCTCCCTGGCAACGTGGGACAGAAATCCTAGAATGAGTTGGGACTCAGCATCAAGGGATTGAGAAAACCTTCTCGACTGAAAGGGGGAAGAGAGAAATGAGACAATACAAAGTGTCAGTAGCTGAGAGATTTCAAATAGAGTCGAGAGGTTATCCTGGAGGTTATTCTTATGCATTATATAGATATCCCCTTTATAATATAAGGTGTATTAGAGAGGCTAGAGGGAAGTGCCTTAAACTGCAGAGCTGTGTTCCAGTAGCCATGGTTCTTTAAGATGAACGTATAATGATATAGCTTTTGCAAAGTGACTGTGTCATTGTGAAAACCTTGTCCTGATGTTCCTTTTACCTACAGTATGGACAGATGAATTAAAACATATGGATTAAAAATAAATAAATAATAGGGGCAACAAATGTTAAAATAAATTGAGTAGAGGGAAATACTAGTGTTCAATGAGAGGGAGGGGAAAGGGGCATGGTATATATGAGTTTTTCTTTTTCTGAGATGATGTAAATGTTCTGAGAAACGATCATGGTGATGAAAATGCAACTATGTGATGATATTGTGAGCCACTGATAGCACAACCAGGTATGGAATGTTCATACGTTAAAAATGTTCACGTTGTATGTAGATTGGTTTTATTAATAAAAATTCAAAAATATATATATATTTTATTCTTAATCACAAAATAAAACTAGCTCATTGAAAAAAAGAATTCTCCCTAATTATCCTCTTCCTTTGTATCATGGAAGTATATTTACGCTTACCTATCCTTGATGCACTCTCAAGTCCTTCAAGGTGGGGATGCATCCCTCATCTATCTTTATCTATCTCTATCTATCTATCTATCTATCATCATCTATCTATCTATCTAAAGCACTTACAAGTCTGAGCAGTGGGCTTTGCGTGACTCTGGATGAATGAATTAATGAATGTGAAAGCCAGATTAATGACAATGAGCTCAGATTCTTCCACATTCAGGGGGCCCGGAACTAAATAAAGTCTATCAGCTGTTCAAGGCAGTAAAATGAATTGCTTCTCATGTACACAGCTGGAGAATTTCCCCAAAGCCACTCCTGAGGCTCAGGTCTCCTCCAGGCAGGCCTGGGAACTGGCCACTCTCAAAAATTCCTGATCACACTCAAAGATAGGCTAGCATCCAGCTCTTTTTTTTCTTCCAGGTAATAAAATGGTAATAATATTTATTTCTTGGTTTTGATTACTGTATCGTGATAATGCAAGATGTGATCATTGGAGGAAACTGAATAAAGGGTAAACAGGAACTCTCTGTGATTTTTGCCTCTTTCCTGCAAGCCTAGAATTAATTTAAAATAAAAATGTATTTTAATAAAAATTTTAAGCCAATTATATTAGTCAAACATAATTGCTGAGCACCTACTATGTGCTAAGCAGTGCAGAGGCTATGACGATGAATAAACACTCAAGGAATAGATTGGTGAGAGCAATAAATAAATTGAGCTAGCCATCTGGGAGTTAAAACTCATCACAAAGGAGGCACAGCCCTCTTCATGAAGACATAAAGGAAGGGAATAGCTTCATTTCTGTCTTTGCAGGAAATAATGGCAAGAATAAAGAATGCAGGGGAAGAGGAATGCAGTATTAAGAGATGAGACAGGCTGGTGGGGAAGGCCAGCGAGGCCAGCCCAGCCATGAAGCAGGAGAAATAGAAGCACAGAGTGGAGCCTTGCGGTTGGAACAGAAAGAAGGTGAGAGGAGACGTGAACCCTCCAGACCCCAAACAGCGGACCCCGCTGACGAGCTGCCAAGAGAAGCAAAGCCAGAGAATCCAAGTGGAGGCGGCGTATTTCATCAGCATCCAGTTGGTTAAAAATAACTTCACTTATTAGTTTAAGTGAGATCACCACAGGGCTGGAAATTCACTGTCAGTGAAACAAAAATACTGGAAGGAAAATGAGAAAAGTCTACATTCATGATGAACTTTATTTAAAAAAAGAAACACAGGAGGAAGGCTTACACATTCCACAGACCCTGTTTTTCCCCCTCTGGGAGTTAAGAGTTCTTTATGCTTCCCATCTTGCCAAAGAGAAGCAGCAGCACAGAGCTAATTGCTGTGAAGCACCACTTGGAAAAGGGCCTTCTTTGAAGATTATTCTGCACCAGGGGAGAAGCTGAGCCACCTCACCTACCGTCATGTGGGAACCTCAGGGTTCTCCTCAGCCTCCACTGAGGCACTGTGCCTTCTTTAAGGAAACAGATTCTCCCCTCTTTTTTTTTTTTTGTATGGACCAGGGACCCCTTTAGAGGTTGTAGGTTTCTGGAAAGTTACTCTAGTGCATGGAACCCTTGTGGAATCTTATATATTGTCCTAGGTGTTTTTTAGGATTGGCTGGAATGGTCTTGGTTGGGGGTTGGCAGGTTACGATAGGTAGAAAGGTCTACCTGAAGCTTGCGTAAGAACAACCTCCAGAGTAGCCTCTCGACTCTATTTGAACTCTCTGTCACTGATACTTTATTAGTCATACTTCTTTTCCCCCTTAGGTCAGGACGGAATTGTGGATTCCACGGTGCCAGATTTCCCTTGTTGACTGTGATGTCAACAAGGATCTACTGAGGAAAAGCAGTAACTTGAACGAGGCGGGAGGAGTGCCTTTGTGGGAGCGGTTTTCATGCTTTTTCTGAAGGAAGAAAGGCAGAGGACCAGAGACAGCTCCCCTTCTCAGTGGCCCTGGAGAATCCATCTTGCTTTTCCAGAAACCCGGAGAGAGGGAGACCTGTAGTCCTGACTCCCCTCAGCATGCATTCATTAGCTCCCCTTGTGGCCCATCTAAAGCCTCCTCACAAATCAGGCCCTGTGGGACCAGGATTCCATTGTTCCCCATACAAGCCCCTGGCTGTGCGGCTTTCACCTGGAAAGTGTCGGCAGTGAGGGGCGCCCGGGCTCGGTTAGCTCTATAACTGTGATGAACCAGTGTCCGCCCATCGTCACACGCACGTCCACAGGGGCTGTGATACGCACGGCATCTGCCCGCTCACTTGTGGGAGTGAGCTCTGGTAGAACAAAAGCCACTGCATGCATTGATATCTGGCTTCTCCGACACAGGCAGAGCATTTGCCGCTGGGCCTTCTGGTGGCCGATCCTTGTCGTATCAGGGTTTCAGGTCCCTCCAATTTTGCTTCACATGTCAGCTCCCCATGGCTGACATGTTTTGTTTTGCTTTTATTTTTTATTTTTATTTATTTTATTTATTTATGATTTTTTGCATGGGCAGGCACCAAGAATCGAACCCGCGTCTCGGGTGTGGCAGGCAAGAATTCTGCCACTGAGCCACCGTCTCACTGCCTTGCTTTATCTCTTTATTTTGAGGAGGAGAATGTAGACCATTTTATATACAGGAAATGTTTTACTTTTACATATTGCAAACTTACAGAAAAATGGTAAGATTAGTTCAAGGAACTCCCATAAACCCTACATTAAGATTCACCAGTGTGTTCGCATTTTGCACCATTTGTTTTATTATTATTCCCTCTCTCTGTATATATATAAGTGTCTGCATATAAATATACACATATTATATATATATGTGTGTATGTATGAATATGTGTGTGTATGAATATATATATAATTTCTCCTCACACCATTTGAGAGTAAGTTGCATATATATCCTTTTGACCCTAAAAACCTCAGTGTGCCTTTCCTAAGAACAAGGATATTCTTTGCCTGTGTCTGAAATTCAAAGGATCATTTAAATTTACTTTTGTAGCCTTCTTTAAAAAGGCATCTTGTTCTCCTGGGTCTTTCCAGAGCAAGGCCACATCTCTTAGTTGCCTGATGATATAAGGAGACCTTCCCAACAAATGGGAAACTTCATCAGCAAATGAAGAAGTCCTTCTTGGAGGGAGGCCCCATAGCAGAAGAGAGGCCCATTAAACATTTAACAAGCATCTGCCAGGGCCTCAGGCCCTGTGATGTCCCAACTCCCCTGACCGATGCCTGGAAGTCAGGACTTGGAACTTCTGGGATGGAATTTAAAGATTAGTATTTCTAACAAGTTCACTTGGTATTTCTCACCATCCGGTAAATTTGGGAAACCCTGCCTTTTATAAGTAGTTCTCAACCTGGGCTACATATTAAAATCACTGGGGTGCTTTAAAAAACTACAATGCCCAGAACATTTAAATCAGTCTCTCTAGGGCTGGAACCCAGGCATAAAACTCCTCAGATGAGTCCCATATGCAGCCAAGCAGGATGCAGCATGCCAATTTCTGTGACTGATGAGTAAGCAGCTTGTTTTTGCTCTCTTCGTATAAACGTTCTCCTCCAAGGGCATGTGTTTCTGATAATGAAGGTGTACTTATTTCTGTGTGCATGAAGCACCACCATAGAAACTTCTTTGTGGTTTTCTTCCCACAACTCAGCTGATTTCCTAGAAAGAAGTTAAATTTTCCTTCCTAGAAGCAATTTCCTAAATCCCATAAATTTCCTTTTGGGGAAAAAGAATTTTTTTTTTCTTTTTAGTGTGCTGTCCACTATAAAGAGAGACTGAAGGGCAAGCTCTGGGCATCAGCAACTGTAGCAGATGGCGTCAAGACTCTGCCCATATTCCCCAGAACCCTTTATCACTCCTATGCATGGGAGAGTCAAGTGTGCACCTCTGCCTCTGTCGAAGGGTGGCACCCAATCCATTGGAACTGCTTTGCCTGTGTACATGGAAAACCAGAAGAGCCTGGAAATGTACATCAACCCAAAGAAGCTCTTCACCAATGATTGACAGGTGCAGGGATACAAATAACCCAGAACTCTCACTCCTGATCGAGAAAACTCTGAGGTGACTCACACTGTTTCCAGAGATCCCCTGCAGAAATGAGCCAAAGTTACCGGCCTTCTTTTTCCTGTCCACTTCCTCATGGCCCTATCAGCTTTTCTCTGCAAGACTTTCTGATAAACCACGTTGAGTGAATCTTCATCTCCAGGTCTGTTTCTAGAGAAAACCCAAGACAGCAACCCCCAAGAGCATACCCTATAGGCCCTTTACAAAGGCTCTGGCACTGACCTTCATCTGTAACACAAAGAGCATTGAACATGCTACCAGGAGCTGGGTTGCTCTCAATTCTTACATCGACAGCTCTCATGCTTTGCTGTTCACCACTCCCCTTGCTACACACGGTTGTCCTGCAACAGATAAAGAAGAAGGTGGGTTAGGAGAACTCCTCTGGATTGAAAAAATGGGGAAGAACAGTTCTTTCCAGCTATCAGTTCTGAACCAGCAGAGGTTTTTCTTATCCATGAGCTTTGACTGAAAGTATAAATGTGGAAACACCCTCCCCATAAAGATTTAAACTGAGGAAAGCATAGGTGATATCCAAGTCGAAGTCATACGTATCAATACAAGCTTCAGAGGCAATACATGTTAAAATCAGCTGGCATATGCAGGAGATAACCTAAAAAAAAGTCTGGGAAATGATGTCTGGGAGTGTTGTGCCCTCTTCCCTCAAAACTTACTAATTTGAAAACTATTTCTATCTTTGTGCTGGTTTGAATCTGCTGTGTACCCCCCCCCCAAAAAAAAACCCATGTTATTTTAATCCAATTTTATGGGGGCAGACCTTTTGTTGGGGGGGACATTTTGATTAAATTGTTTCCGTGGAGATGTGACATGGCCCATTCATGGTGAGTCAATCCTTTTACTGGAGTCCTCTATGAAGAGAATAAAAGACAGAAATCAGAGAGCTCAGAGCTGAGAGAAGCTAAGAGAGAAAGAAAACACCCCAGGAGAAGCTAGAAAGACCCACAGGAACTGAGAGAGCCATCTGAACCCAACTCAGGAGAGAAGGGCCAGCAGACATCGCCATGTGCCTTCCCGTGTGACAGAGGAATCCCAGAAGCCGTTGGGCCTTCTACAGTTAAGTTTGGACATCTTTATGGCTTTAGACCTATAAATTTGTAATTTAATAAATCCCTTTTGAAAAAGTCACCCCATTTTTGGTATATTGCATTCTGGCAACTTTAGCAAAATGAAACAATCCTGAACCAAAATGTGTCTTGGCATCACAGGAATGTATTGTTTAGAATTCAATTTTTATCGTAACATATATAGAACACAAATTTTCCCATTTTAGCCACTTTCATGTGTACAATTCAGTGATTTCAATTAAATTCACAATATTGGGCCACCCATCACCACCATCCATGACCACAACCTTTTCATCACTCAAGACAGAAATTTTGTACCCATTAAGCAATCACTCCTCATCCCTGCCGCCCCCAGCCCCCAGTAATCTATTTTCTATTACTATGAATTTACCTATTCTAGTTATTACATCTAATGCAGATAATACAATATTTGTCCTTTTGTGTCTGGCTTATCTCACTCAACATGATATCTTCAAGGTTCATCCATGTTGTTGCATGTATCAGAAATTCATTCCTTTTTACGTCTGAATAATATTCCATTGTATGTATAGACCCATTTTGTTTATCTGTTCATCTACTGATGGGTACTTGGGTTGTTTCCACCTTTTGGCTATTATGAATAATGCCACTATGAGCAGTCGTGTACAAGAATCTGTTTGAATCCCTGCTTTGTATTCTTTTGGGTATATATCTAGGAGTGAAATTACTGGGTCATGTAGTAATTCTGTTTAATTTTCTGAGGGACCATCAAACTATTTTCCACAGCAGCTGCACATTTTATATTCCCACCAGCAATGTATGAGGGTTCCTATTTCGCTACATCTTTGCCAACACTTATTTTCTCTTTGTTTACTGGTTGGTTTGTTTTTACATAATATCCATTTTAGTGAGGGTGAAGTGGTATCTCATTGTGGTTTTGATTTACACTTCCCTAATGATTAATGATTTGGGGCATTTTTTCATGTGCTTTTTGGCCACTTGTACATCTTCTTTGGAGAAATGTCTATTCAAGTCCTTTGCCCATTTTTAACTTGTATCATTTCTCTTTGTTGTTGAGCTGTAGTAGCTCTTTATATATTCTGGATATTAAGCCTTTGACATAAATATGATTTCCAAGTATCTTCTCCCATTCTATAAACTGTCTTTTCATTTTCTTGATAATGTCCTTTGATGACCAAAGTTTACGATTTTGATGAAGTTCAATTTACCCATTTCTCTTTTGTGGCTTATGTTTTTGGTGTCATATCTAAGAATCCCTTGCCTAATACAAGGTCCTAAAGATGTCCACCTGTGTTTTCTTCTATAAGTTTTATGGTTTTAGCTCTTATATTTAGGTCATTGATCAATTTTGAGTTAATTTCTGTTTATGATGTGAGATAAGGAATACAATTTTCTTCTTTTGCCTGTGGACATCTTGTTTACCCTGCATCATGTGTTGAAGAGACGTTGAGTTGAAATCTTCATTTAGTGGACTTGGCACCCTTGTCAAAGATCAATCGGCCATAGATGAAGTGATTTATTTCTGATTTCTCACTTCCATTCCACTCGTCTATTTGTTTGCCTTATGCCAGCACCACTCTGTTTTTTTTTTAAAATATTTTTATTGAGCTATCTCCATGCACCACACATTCCATTCAAAGCATACAATCAGTGGCTCACAATATCATCACATAGTTGTGTATTCATCACCATGATCATTTTTTAGAACATTTGCATCACTCCAGAAAAAGAAATAAAAAGAAAAAAGAAGCACCATGCTGTTTTGATTACTGTAGTTTGGTAGTAAATTTCGAAATTAGAAAGTGTGAGTCCTCCACTTTGTTATTTTTCTTCAATACGTTTTTTCCTATTCAGGGACCCTTGTACTTCCATTTGATGGTTGGCTTTTCCATTTACACAAAGAAGCTCCTAGAATTTTGATCAGGATTGCATTGAATTTGTAATTCACTTTGAATAGCATTGCCATCTCAACAATATTAAATCTTCCAATCCATGAACATGGATGTCTATTTATTTATGTTGCCTTTAATTTCTTTCAGCAATATTTTGTAGTTTTCTGTATATAAATCTTTTACATCCTTGGTTATATTTATTCCTAGATATTTTATTCCTTTAGATGCTATCATAAAGGGAATGATTTTCTTTTCAGCTTATTCATTGCTAGTGTGTAGAAACACAATGGATTTTTATTTCTTTGTATGCTGTATGGCAGGGGTCACATTTCATTCTTTTTCCATGTGAGTATCCCCTTATTGCAGCATCATTTATTGAATTTCTGTTTTTAGTTTGGTTTTTCATTTGTTAGTTTTTGGCCCGGGAATCAAACCTGGGTCTCCCGCATGGCAGACGGGAATTCTACCACTGAACTACCCTCACACCCCAACACAATAGATTTTTGAGTGTTGATCTTGTACTCTGCAGCTTTGATGAATTCATTTATCACCTCTAGTAGCTTTCTTATGGATTCTTTGGGATTTTCTAAATATAGGGTCTTGTCATCTGTGAATGGGGATAACTTTACTTCTTTTCTAGTTTGTGTCAGGCATCAGAAAATAAAACTTGACATACAAAATGGATTCGGTGTCCCCTAACAGGACCTGATGTGCTGGCAAAATAGATGAGCATGAACATGCCAACACCCCACCTGCCAGAGGCCAGACCAGATAACCATGAGCATGAAGTCATGATGTGCACCAGCCTGATATCTGCTGGTGATGCCTGCAGCCACATGTTACCCCCACCCCTCTTGGCATGGTTCTCCTTTAAAAACCACAAGCTGTCAGAAAGAGAGTTGGAGCCATTTTTCCTTTCCTTTCACTAGCAGGTTTTGTGGCTCCCTCCTGCCTGCTCTCCCTTTGCTCTCAATCTGTTTCTCTCTTTTTCTCAACAAACTATTAAGTTTTAATTTGCTGTCTCATGTGGAATCCTTTAATGATCCCGTGTCTAACAGTTCGGATGGTTTTTATTTCTTTTTCTTGCCTAACTGTTCTGTTTAGAACTTCCAGTAAATTGTTGAATAACAGTGATAAAAGCAGACATCCTTATCTTGTTCCTCATCTTAGGGGAAAAGCTTTCAGTCTTTCACCATTGAGTTTGATGTAAGCAATGGGTTTTTCATCTAGGCCCTAGATCATATTGAGGAAGTTTCCTCTATTCCTATTTTTCTGAGTATTTTTTTTATTAAGGAAGGGTACTGTATATTGTCAAATGCCTTTTCTCTGTCATTTAAGATGATTATGGAGATTTTCCTCCTTCATGCTACTAATGTGTTACATTAAATTGATTATTTTCTTATTCTGAACAACCCTTGCATTCCTGGGAAAAATAAAAAATTCATGTTTAATACTCAACAATATTGGAGGTGATTAATATCACAGGAACTCTGTAGATAGCAGGAAGAGGAATAAGGGAATAGGGGAGCAAGACCATCTGAGGAAAAGCATGGTGAAAGAAGTGGAGACATTCCAGCCCTGCCAAAAGAGTCAAAGGAAACATAAAGAAAAGCCTAAAATATAGAAGTGGTAAAGATATCAGAGGTTGATTTGGGTCTGAATCCTGAATGTACTAATTAACAGCTCTATGTATTTGGGCAAGATCCTCAATGGTAGAAGGGAACATGTTTTCAACTCATCAAGTTTCCATGCATGCAGAAAGACTTTTCTGAGAATAACATTGCTAACTCGTCCCTTGCCCTCAGTGCCAGTTTAAAACTGTTGTGCACCCCAAAAAAAGTCATGTTCTTTAATACTGATTCAATACTGTAGGATGGGATCTTTTTGATTAAGTTGTTTCCATGGAGATGTGACCAACCCAAATGTGGCAGTTTCCAGGAAATGTGTCAACGTCCATTCATGGTGGGTCTTAATCTGCCTTACTGGAGTTCTTTAAGTGGGAACCATTTTGGAAAAAGCTTTAGAACTGACACAGAGACGTTTGGAGATATAGAAAGAAAACATCCCAGGGAAGTTGTTTGAAACCAGAAGACACCAGCTATGTGCCTTCCCAGCTGACAGAGGTGTTCTGATGCCATCAGCCTTTCTTGGGTCAAGGTATCTTTCTCTGGATGCCTCCATTTGGATATTTTTATAGCCTTAGAGCTGTAAACTTATAATTCATTAAATTTCCTTTTTAAAAGCCATTCCAGCTCTTTCCATAAGCAACCCAAGGTGATCTCTGAAAATGGTTTGCTATTCACTTGCCCCAGAAAAACCCCCAAATAATGAAAATCAAGAGGTTCAAATCTTTATTTCACTTTAAACACACCCGAGAAACTGCTCAGGCCACCAAGGATATGCGTGTTCCAAAAGCCAGCAAGTATCTGATAGATGTCACTTGACAGAAGCAATGTGTGCCATTCTGTCATTACAATGGTGGTTTGGGTAAGGGTCTCCAGGCCAAACAGTGTGGCTGGATGCAGGGTTGGTGGCTCAAAAAGAGTGCTGAATTTTTGTTGCACATGCTTAAAAATGCAGAAAGCAATGCTGAATTTAAGGGATTAGATGTAGATTCTCTGATCATTGAGCACATTGAGCACATCCTGGTAAACAAAGCCCCTAAGATGCGCCACAGGATGTACAGAGCTCATGGTCAGATTAACCCATGCATGAGCTCCCCTTGCCACACTGAGATGATCCTTAATAGAAAAGAACAAATTGTTCCTAAACCAGAAGAGGAAGTTGCACAGAAGAAAAAGATATCCCGGAAGAAATGGAAGAAACAAAAACTATGGCTCGGGAATAAATTCATCATAAAATAAATGCAAATTAAACTTAAAAAAAAAGCCATTCCATTTCTGGTATATTGCATTCTGGCAGTTTATAAAACACCCTTTATTCTTCGCCCTGTCTGAAGACCTTGGGCATGTTCACTTCACTCCTGTACCCATTCTTCCTTTTGGGACCTGCCTGCCTCAGACAACAACAGTTGGTGCCCTATCTGCTCTCTGCCAAATGGAAAAGGAGAAGGTTTGTGTGTGCATGTGCACATGTGTGCATATGAGTGTGCTGGTTTGAAAGGATGTATGTCCCCTAGAAAAGCCATGTTTTAATCTAAATCCCATTTCATAAAGGCAGAATAATCCCTGTTCAATACCGTATGTTTGAAACTGTAATCAGATGAGATGTGATTTAATCTAGAGAGGTTGTTAAACTGGATTAGGTGACGACATGTCTCCACCCATTTGGGTGGGTCTTGACAAATTTCTGGAGTCCTATAAAAGAGGAAACATTTTGGAGAATGAAAGAGATTCAGAGAGAGCAGAGAATGTTGTAGGACCATGAAGCAGAGTCTACCAGCCAGTGACCTTTAGAGATGAAGAAGGAAAACACTCCTGGGGAACTTCATGAAACAAGAAGCCGGGAGAAGAAGCTAGCAGATGATGCTATGTTTGCCATGTGCCGTTCCAGATGAGAGAGGAACCATGACTGTGTTCACCATGTGCCTTTCTAGATGAGAGAGAAACTCTGTGTTCACCATGTGTCTTCTCACTCGAGAGAGAAACCCCGAACTTCATCAGCCTTCTTGAACCAAGGTATCTTTCTCTGGATGCCTTTGATTGGACATCTCTATAGACTTGTTGTAATTGGGACATTTTCTCGGCCTTAGAACTATAAACTAGCAACTTGTTAAATTCCTCTTTTTAAAAGCCATTCCATTTCTGATATATTGCATTCTGGCAGCCGGCAAACTAGAACAATGAGTAAGGGGGATACCAAAGGTATGATTTTGGACAAGTTATATTTGAGGTATTAGACATCCAATTGGAGATGCTGAGAAGGCAATTTAATACAGGAATCTGGAATTCAGGTTAAAAATCCTTACCAGACATGCAAACTCAGTAGCTGTTAGTATAAGGGTGGCATTTTCAACCACTGAGATAGATGAGATTGCCTAGAAAATGAATATACAGAAAAAAAGAGGTCTGAATAAGAAAACAATTAAGAGAGACTGAGTAAAAGAAACCAGACACAAAGAGTATATAACTTATAATCCCATTTATATTAAGTTCAAGAACAGTAAAACTAAACTATAGTGAGAAAATGGATTACTTTGTGATCTGGGGATATTGACTAGAAAGAGGGATGAAGAAATTGTGTGGGGTGATGAAAAAGATCTACAATGATCTAAATGGTAGCTGTATGGCTGTATATATTTGTGAAAATTCATTATGTTTTAGCCTTTATGTTTTTACATTTTAGGGTATGTGTTACCTCAATAAAAAGATAGTAAAAGAGAAATTGGGAAGAGAGGAAATACAGGTAGTGGATCTGAGGATTTTTGTTGATGATGGAGCATAAGTTCCAGAGGGAAAAATGAAAAGGGGTTAGAATTTGGGGGCCGTGATAGATGGATTTAGAGTAGTGGATGTTCAAGGCTGCATGGGGACTAGTGTGAGGATGAGGAATGACTGGCAGTCTTGCTTCTTGCGCTGACCAAGGCAAGTAAAGATTAGAACATGATGACATTAGCAGGAACATGGGGCACTCTGGGTCTCCCTCTTCCATCTTGCAGGTGGTGGTGAGGAGGCTAGAGGGAGAGAAGATGTTACCCACAGCATAGAAAATTACATATTAGTAATTTTTTGTTAGGTTTCTTTTTGGATAAGTCATGGTTTTTGCTATTGTGAATGGGATTTTTTTCTATTATATTTTATGTCTATTAATACATGTATACAGAACTGCTACTAATATTTACATGTTGATTTACAATCCAGCAATCTTGCTGGATTCTAACAGTTTGCATGTAGATTTTTATTGGATTTTATAGCATCACATCAATCTATCATATTGGATTTTCATGTCATCTGCACAAAAAAGCAGATCTCTTCCTTTCTAATTCTTATTACCTTATGTTTCTTCTTATCTCATTGCATAGACTAGGATCTCCACTATAATACTGAACACAAACAGTAATGGTAGGGATCCTTGTCTTGATCCTGACTTTAACTAGAACACTTTAAAAGTTTCACCAATAGGGATGATATTTGCTGAAAGTTTTTCACAGATGCTGTTCATAAGGTAAAGATGTATTCCCAGATCACTAGTTTGACGAGAGATTTTTGTTTTGGCATCTCTTTTCTTACAGAAGTTGAGATGATGAAACATTCCTCATTTAATAATGATAGTATTAATGAGTCACATTTGAAAAAAGCCTATGCTTTTCAAATATCAAACCATTCTTGCATGCTTGGGATAAGCTATTGGTCATGAGGATATTTTGATACTCTATTTCAATTTAGGAAATTTGCTGTATGCTCATAAGTGAGATTGTGCTACAGTTTTCTTGTACTGATCTTTATACAGTTTTTGAGTCAATGTTACTTTTGTCTATATCTGGACATAATATCATTTATTCTGCCTTTTCTCTCACCTTTTTGATCAGTTTGTTAGATATGCCTAAATATAAATGATTTTATTCAAAGGATCAATTTTTTTATTTTGTTGATCCTCTCTATTGTTTCTTTGTTTATTTCAGTAATTTTTGCTCTTTATTAACTGTTTTTTCCGATTCCATTAAATTTACTTTAACTTTTTCTACTTTCTTAAAATTCATTTATTTTAAATAATAGGGGGAACAAATGTTAAAATAAATTTAGTTTGAAATGCTAGTGATCAATGAAAGAGAGGGGTAAGGGGTATGGTATGTATAAATCTTTTTTCTGTTTTCGTTTTATTTCTTTTTCTGAATAGATGCAAATGGTCCAAGAAATGATCATGATGATGAATATGCAACTATGTGATGATATTGTGAATTACTGATTATATATGTAGAACGGAGTGATCAAAATAGGAATGGTTGCATTTGCTAGGTGTTTTTGGTATTTAAAAAAATAAAATAATTTAAAAAATTCATTTATTTTTCTGTAAATACATTTAAAGATTTAATTTTCACTACTTTATCCCTAGCCTTTTCATTATTTATTTCAATTTCAAATTTAGTTGCATTGCACTCAGAGAATATGCTCTGTAAGATATCAATATTTTGAAATTTGTCATATTGTGCACAGAAGGATCTTAACTCTCCTTCCTGGAACAAAAGGATCTGGCTACCAGGGCTTTGGGACTGTGGGAGAAGAGACCTGAGAATCTTATATGTAGTATGTAAACAATTAATCATCATATGTCATATGGTTTTCCTTGTCAAATGGATCAGATGTTCCTCAGTCTACTGTCCTACCTGGAGAATAAACAGCTAATTTTCTGCCAAAGTAGAGGAGGGGCTGTCAGGGGTTTGGGTAGGAGCCTAGGGGACTAATATCTCAAACAGACTTTCACAACTCATCCTGTTTTTAGACCCACCTTCACCTCCATGCCCAGAGGTATGTGATCTCACCAATTCTTGGACCATTTGGGGGTTGTACAGGGGATACTTTGAAGTTACTTTATCAGAAACCAATTTAGGAATTAGCAGTCTTGAGTCTGTTAAATTAGTTTCTACTGCTAAATTAGTTATAAAATTATAAAGTCAAGAGATATTGTCCTCTTTCCAGTTCTCATTGTTATTATAGGTTTATACCCCACTCCCCAAATCCCTTCGGCATCATTTTAATGGGGAAGGGGGTTTCAGAAAATAAGGCAACATAAATGCATATGTCCAATTCTTCGTCTTTTCCTGGATCCCATAAAAACCACTTCTGACTGAGTGGTTTTTGGCCAGCCAGTGCTTATAACAACCAAGAGAAATTTTATAAAAGAATGACCTTCTGTGATCATGGAATTTTAATGTTTACTAAAAAGAGTTCTTATTTAGAGTTACAAATGAAATGATATGTTATCTGGAATATACTTGAAAATTATATAAGGGGAGGACTGAGTAGGGGAAATGGATGAATCAAGAATGGCCATGAGTTGATGACTGCTGAAGGTGAGTGCTGAGTACATACATGTGGAGTCCACCATACCATTCTTTCTACTTTTAAGTTGGTGGGAAAATTCCAAAATACCAAGTTGGCATCTTGTTTGTTTGTTTTGTTTTAAAAGAATTAACTGTGAGAATTGGTCCTGTGTATAAGAAAACAAATACAATCTCGACAGGAAAATCCTCAGGCTTTATAAGTAAAAGGTTTTTATTTAGGAATATTAACAAGGCAAATGTATTAATTTCCCTCACCTCTGTACATATGTAAGCAGTGCTTACATATCCCATATACTCCAGAATGTCTTTCTTCAATATTAATGAAGGATTCAATATGGCATATAATAAAATCATAATTCTTTGTTAGACCTCTGGAAGACATTATTTAAATAGCTTCACAATATTATTTTTTTAAATCTCTGGCTATATGTTGGACTTCGATTTTTAATTTTGGGAAATTGGGATACTTTGTACAGTCAGAAAATTTAGTAGGCATTCAGTAAATGTGTTGAATGTTGAATATTAATGGAGGTAGAAGATGAGGAAGAAAATACTTAGTACTACTATTACTAGTAATAATAAAAACAACAAAAATCTACATAGCACTTATGATATGCCAGGCATTATTCTAAGCATTTTATAAATATATATTCACTCATTTAATCTTCCTAAAAATACTAGCCTATTTCCCTCATAAAACAGTTAAAATATGTACAGAGATAGGTGCTATCATTTTCATTTTACAGATGAGGAAAATGAGACACAGAGATTAAGTAAGTTGCCCAAGGTGATACAGCCAGTAAGTGGTGGAGTTGGGCTTAGAGTTGCAATGAATCTATAAATCAATTTGGAAAAATTGGCATTTTTACAATCCTGGCTCTTCCAACCCATGATCATGGCTTATTTCATCATTTATTTGGCTCTTCCTTAGTGTCTTCCAATAAGGTTTTATAATTATTTCCACAAAGATTTTTAAAGTCTTTAGATATATTTATTGCTAGGTACTTCATACTTCCTGTTATTGTAATTACACAATTAAATTTTTATTCTGTCGATGTATAAGAATGTGATTGTACATTTTATTTATGTATTGAGTAAACTTGCTAAATTTATTATTAATTCTAATAATTTTTCTATAGGAGATTTTGGATTGTCTACATACACAGTCATATAATCTGTGAATAATAACAACTTTATTTCTTCTTTCTATACTTGAAGTTTTTTTTTTTTTTACTATATTAGCTAGGACCTCTGATACTATGTAGAATGGAAGTGGGATAACTGGCATGCCTTATTGTTCTTAATTTCAAATGAAATTATTTCAAATTCAACCATTAAAAATAACATTTGCTGTTCAATTTTTTTTGTCAAAACCCAATATGAAGCTACAGAAGTGCCCTTATACTTGCAAAGAATTTTTATAATTAATGGGTATTGAATTAAATCAAATACATCTGCATTAGGTCAAATTTTGCATATATTGAGATGATTCAATCATTTTCTCCTGGAATCTGTTAATGTTGGTGAATTACATTGATATTTTAAATGTTAAAACTATCTTAAATTCCATCTTGCCATGATGTATTAACATTTTTATACTGATTTTTGTTGATTAGTATTATTTTTAGTATACTTACATCCATGCTCACAAGTGAGACTGGACTATTATTTTTCCATTCTTGTAATGACCTCTCTGGTTTTGTATAAAGGTGCTTGTAATCTCATAAATGAGTTAGAAAGTTCTTACTTTTTCTATATTCTCTAACAGTTTGTATAAGGTCAGAATTATTAGATCTAAGCCTAGAATTTTCTTTGTGATTAGATTATAAATTACTAATTCATTTAATGTTTATAGCATTATTCAGTTTTTCTATTTCCTCTTGAGTTCATTTAGTAATTTTTCCTAGGAATTTGCCCACTTGATCTATATTTTCACTTACGTTGACATAACGTTTTTTATAATGTCCTATTACTATCTCTTTTAATGCTGTATCATCTGCAGTGGCCCTCTTTTCAAATCTGCTATTGTTTATTCATGTTGCTATTTGTTGTTGATGTCTCTCCAGAGGTTTATCAGTTGTAAATCACTAAATTTTGTCATTGTTGGCCTATCTTAGTATATGTTTATTTCCCATTTCATAAAATGTTGCTCTTCTCTTTATCAGTTCCTCTCCACTGAGAGTTTTGTTTTGTTTTTCTTTTTCAAATTTCTTACGGTTTACCGTAAGAAAAGTTCACCTTTTTCCTATTCTAAAACAAGAATTTAATGTTTGAAATTTCCATGTAAGTGTAGCTATAACAGTGCTCCCATGAATCTGGTTATGTTATAATATCATTCATTTCCAAATACATGCTAATTTCCATTATAATTAATTTTTGTCCCATGGGCTATTTAGGGATATCTTTTGTAAATAGCATATATTTGAATTTTCAAAAATCCATCTGATAATCTTTGTTTTCTAATTGGAGCATTTAGTCTATTAATATTTAATTTAATCACCATCTCTTTGAATTTAATTTGGCCCTCTTACAAAGTGCTTTCTATTAGTTCTGACTATTCTCTATTCCCTTTTCTCTCCTTTCTTTCCACCATTTTGGATTATTTGCAATTTTTTTTCCTATCATTCCATCTTCCCCTGTATTCGCTGGAAGTTACACATCCTTTTACTGTTCTCTTTTAGTGGTTACCCCATAGGTTACAACATACTTCTGTGACTTATTAAAATTTAACATTACTTCTATCCTCTTTCCCAACAATACAACTTAAATGCTTAACATATTAGCATACTTAAATACCTAAACTTCAAATGCTTTCTAACTGATAAACCATTGTTTAATTTTTATTATTATTATTATTGCTTTTTACAAATCTACAATTTCAATTTACCCACATACTGTTTCCATTACCCTTCATTCTTTTGCATCTCCAGCCTTCCATCTGCAGTTATTTTCCTCCCACCTGAAGAGTACCCTTCAGTATTTCTCTTGGTGTAGGTTTATGTTATAAATTATCTTAGCTTTTGTCTGTCTGGAAATGTCTTTACTTTACCTTTATTCTTGGAAGATATTTTCGCTGGGTTTAGAACTCTAGGCTGGCAGTAATTTTCTTCCAGAACTTCGAAGGAAAAAAATTCAAAGAGAGAATTATGCATTTCTCATTGTCAGCTTTATCATTCCTTTGAAAGTATTACCTTTTTCTTTTTATTGCTTTTAATAGGTTTTTCTCCATTTTTAATTTTCATCAGTTTTACCATGATGCACTTAGCTGTGGGTTTCTTCTTATGTTTCCTACTTGGGCGTTGTACAGCTTCCTGAATCTGTTTCTTCACTTGTATAACATTTTGAGTCATTATCTTTTAAAATATTACTTTTTTTTTCTATTTTCTTTCTCTTCATCTTTTAGAATTCCAAATACATGCAGCTACTTTGCATTTTACCATTTCTTTTCTGTTTTCATTCTTTTTTCCCTTGTTCTTTATTTTGATTATCTTCCTCTGAAATATCTTCAGCTCATTAATTCTTTGGACTTTTTTTTTAAACCGCTTAGCATTTTTATTTTGTATATGTTGAAAGAACTCTTTTAGATTTATTTAGATATCAGTCTTAAAAGTCAAAATCACTATTATGCCTGTATAAAAAAAAAAGAAATGATAAGCAAAACAAATTGACTAAAATATTCCTAAAATTTCTTCACAGAGTCCAACTTTTCTGAGTTCCTTTGTAAAAAAATTTTATTTTTTTATTGTGGTAACATAAAAAGAACACAAAATTTCTCATTTAACTGTTTTTAAGTGTACGATTCAGTGGCATTAATTTCTGCTATAATGTTGTGCTACTATCACCGCCTTCCAATACAAAAACTTTTTCATCACCTCAAACAGAAACTCTGTACCATTAAGCAGTAAGTCCTCTTTTCCCCTCCTCTTATCTACTTTCTGGCTCTACAAATTTTCTTGTCTAGATACTTCATATAAGTAGAGTCATAAAATATTTGAACTTTTGCATTTGACCTATTGTGAGTCCCTTTTTGACTCAAAGCCCTTAATAACATACACAGTATAACCTTCCAAGCCATCAGGAGCATTGGTGATGTAACATTTCTTAAAAAATTGTCCACTGCTGTTTTCAGAATTTCTTCCCAAGCCTCAGATATCCATTCTGTAAATTTTATTGTAGGTATTTTCTTGCTTCACACATGATAGGCAATCATATTGCCCTTTGCTCTGTAATAACACATCATTTCATCTACTTGGGGCTTTTCCTTTCTTAGATCCCTTAAAGCGTTTGGCTATCGTTTTGCAAAAAAATATGGAATTGCAATCATTCTTCAGTGATAACTATTTGCTTCCCTGATGTTGAATTCTTGCCTCACTCCTCAGTTTCCAAGCCTTTCTGCACAAAGCCTTTCTGTTTAAATGTTAAATCATGGTGTAATCTTTTTGAAGACATTTCAAACAGTAATAAACTGATTAGGTGTAGGAACAAGAAGGCACAGAACTCACCTGACCAAGTGTAGGTATCCATGGGCACTCCCAGCTGCAGTAAGACTCCATGGACATGAGATGTAAAAGGCATGTCTGAGAATTGAACTATACATTAAACAACCATTTAGTGCCTATTCTGTCATACACTGTTCTAGACATTCTTCTACATATTAACTCTCTCAATTCTCATAACAATTCTATTCACTAATATTATTGTCTCATTTTTTGAGGCTAAAGATCTCTGTCTTTTAAAAAAGATCCATTCATTAAGTTTTTGCTTTCAGTTACTGTTTTTTTTTTTTCATTTCTACAGTTTCCATTTGGTTATTTTTATGGTTTCCAATTCCCTCCAAAATTCTCCTTCTTGTCTTTTATATCTCTGAACATTATAAGGGTAGTTACTTTAAAGTCTGCATCTAACAATGCTAATATCTGGAGTTTTTATGGATCTGTTTCTATCGACTGCTGTTTCTGAAGATTTTTCTTCTTGTTTTCTTGTCTCCATGTGTGACTGGTTAGTTTATATTGTGTGACAGATCCTCTATTTGCAAAGATGTCTGTTGATTTCATAGGATGATGCTACTTCCTTTAAAGAGGATTTTTATTCAATTCTGCTAGCCATCTGGAGCACTGGAACTTCAGTATCACCTCAATTTACGGCTTTAGAGGATTCCAAGCTATTCTGCAGCTCCAACGGGGCTTGTGTACTTCTTGCAGTTTACTCTTACTCCTGGGGTACAACCCTACAAGGCCTCAATCAAAAGTAAGAGAGCTTACCAGGCCCCCTCCTACACAGAACTTGAATTAAAATCTATGTCTCCCTCATCCCATGAAGCTATTAAAATTGCTCCTCAGCTATATTTTGGGGGAGAGTGCATGGTCTGGGAATCGAACCCGGGTCTCCCACATGGAAGGCGAGCATTCTACCACTGAACCACCTGTGTTACCCCAATCCTCAGCTTTTAAGACACTCTTTTTGGAATCTGCCAAAGCTCCCAGGAGACAAGTGGCTGCAGACTTTGGCTTCACCACTCCAGCCCCTCCTCCTCCTCTGGATTTATGTGTATACTCAATATATATTTATGGAGATACAGATCCAATCTACTCTATATCTACCATGCCATGAACTGCAAGATGTCCCGTGCATTTATTGACTGCTTTTTTGGGTGAGGGTTTGGGGAGTAAAGACACAGTGAAATGTACATACTAGCTGTCAGATAATTCCTGGTTTGCAAAACATTAAAATGGAAAAAAAAATTATTTTAAAAATGTCATGTAGTAAATATAACAAATAAGTGTTTTTGGTTTGCTCTATAAGGAAATATCTCAGCATATACAGATTAGTTTGTCTTAACACCTACAGCAAACCCAGAGAAGCGAGAGCTTTCCAATGACACAGTCCTGAACTGTAATGCCTAGGAAACCTTAGCCTAGCACCAAGCTGGCTTTTCAGAACCTCTGAATACTTTGGTTAGCTGATGAAATTATAGTAACAGAGTGATGAAAAAAATATTCCTACTTGACTACGTTATAGAAATGTGACCGCATGGGGCGTATTTTGTCTATTGAGGAGCACAGACGTAAAATATAAGCAGAGAAGACGACAGTTCCAGATTCACTGGAAAGCTTTGGTTGTAGTCTCAGTTGTCCTTCTCTTTATTAGACTGCTGCTTCACATTTGCCACACTTTGGAGATGCAAGTCAGCATGGCTGTGTGTGTTCTCCACAGCCACCTGCTGGCCAGATATCTTCAGAGTCATCATTAGCCAAACTAGTTCTTGGAGTTTTGCTCTTTCGTATTTCTCTACCATGAGGAAGAAAGAGCAATGGCTCCTGCCTTCTCTGAATCTGTCTAAAGAAGCAATTAAGCACTATTGGGAACTCCTGCTCTTAGCTGACCATAAGAATTCTTTCTTTACAAGGATTCTGTGGGTCAGTTCTAAGACAGAGAACAGTGGGTGTGACTTGTCTTGGCCAAAATGCCAGGGACCTCTCCTGGGAAAATTCACAGTCTCAGGGTAATTCTACAGCTGGGGACTAGATCACTGGGAGGCATCTTCACTCACACTTCTGGCAGTGAATACTGGCTACTGGCTAGGACTTCAGTTGGGGCCGTCGTAGTAGCACTCACACATGGCCTCTCAAGGTGGCTGGGCTTCCTCACAGCATGGCCGTCCCAGGCTAATCAGACTTCTCACATGGCATCTGAAAGCCACAAAAATGAGGGTCCCCACAGACGCAGGCAGAAACTGTACAGATTTTTCCAACTGAACCTCAGAAGCCACATATCATCACTTCTGCCGTATTCTATTGGTCAAGGCAGTAGCATGCTCTCTGCGACTGAAAGGGAGGGAACACAGGCCCCATCCCTCCACGGAAGTAGTGTCAAAGAAATTGTGGCCCTATTTTAAAACTGCCACATCATCTTCCTACACATACATATGCAGATACATATCTACATAGAAAAAGGATAAAGAATATATACCAAACAATTAAGACTCCTTAAGAGCTGGAGAAGAAGAAACTCATTTTGCAATTAACACACACCTGTATTATTTGAAATTTCACAGGCATGCATTATTTTTGTGGCTTAAGAAGAAAATTCAAAATAACAAAGTCAGAGGGGGAAAAAAAACTGCAACCAGACTCCAGAAAAATGTTTTTCTTTTTTTATGAGAACTCAAAACAAGACTTTCAAGAAATCCTGGAAGCCACAGCCCACTGCACTTTGCTTACCCAGGCGCCTCAATGGAACAATGATCGAGCCCCTCTATGAGTCTTGGTGGGGAAGTCAGGGTGAGTTGGAAAGAAGCAGCTTCCCCCAGGCTCGCCTGACTTACCCAAGGGTGCCATCTGCCAGCCAGCCTGTGGTGCAAACTGCGAATGCACAATCCTGGACCACCCTCCGCAGCTCATCTGCAGACACCAGGTGAGCGCCCCTGCTCCTGCAGGAAAGCCGGGCTGCCTCCAGCTCCAGACCTGGAGAGCCATTCTGAGACTCCAGCACAAAGAGCTTTCCTGTGGGGGGGGGGGAAACACAAACACAGTCTGATTCCAGGATCCATGAGACTTTAATCTCAGCAAACTCATTTGGGGGACAGATGCCCATCAGAAGTGTCGCTTCCTGCTTGTCTGAAGACCCAAGTGCAGCAAATATCCCATCACACAGCATCCCTGGGCACAGCTGATGACAATTACACTGGTGTTTTAGTTCTTTTCGTGTGTGTGTGCTTGTCTTCTTTAACGACAACAAGTGAACCATCTGTTTCCACATGCTTATATGCATAAGACTTCAAATTTTCCTTTTAAAAAGGTGTTTTTCTAACACCATGTGGCAAGGTTTGGTGCCCTAGGTTCCCCTCATTTGGGTCACCTGGTATCCAAGGCACCAATGGAATCATCAGTTCTGCCGCAGTCTGGCTGCCCCACATTCTGTAGTGACACCATGACAGCAGATTGCTTTCTTTCTCTCTGTCCCATTGCCTTAAAACATAGCAGAGCCCTTCTCACATTGAATTGGTTTATGTCTGCAACCCTTATCCCTTAATGGACAATAGAGCAGTGACCTTGCTTGGTGCACACTGGATTCCTGCAACTACCAATTTATGGGCATGCAGTGGGCCTCAAACAATGTGGAACAGATGGATGGAACGGGGACAGGAATGCACACAGAGGCAGAAGCCCTGGCAAAATCCCAAAGTACTTTAGGCAGGTGTCATGGTCAGGTTCATGTGTCAGCTTGGCCAAGTGGTGGTATCTGTTTGTCTGGTTGGGCAAGTGCTGGACTGTCTGTTGCCATCAGGACATGTCATAGAATTAAATCATGATGATGTCAGCTGCATCCACAGCTGATTTCATTTGTAATCAGCCAAGAGGAGTGTCTTCTGCAATGAGTGATGCTTAATCTAATCACTGGAAGCCTTTTAAGGAGGAGTCAGAAGAGACAGGCTCTATTCCTGCTTCGGCTGTTGAGCCTCTCCTGTGGAGTTCGTCCAGACCCTCCATTGGAATCGTCAGCTTCACAGCCTACCCTGCAGATTTTGGACTCTGCGTTCCCATGGTTACGTGAGACACTTTTATAAATTTTATATTTGCGAGTGTTTCCTGTTGATTCTATTTCTCTAGAGAACCCTAACTAATACAGCAGGCAAACCTTGATGTAGGAGAGACACTGTGGTTCAGAGGACCCTTCTGCATGGGTGAAGCCTTGGGTGGCTGAAGTTTCAGGAGAAACAATTTTCATAACCTAATGTTTTGTTAGAATAAGATGCTTAAACTCATCTACTGGGAAACTATTATAATAAATATACTAATCTTTCAGCCTTGGAGCCAAAAGTTATAATGAATATGTAAAAAACAAATTTAATGAACATGTCTACAGGTAACTGGTACTCCCCTAGATCTGGTATCCCTCTGCAGTCAGCAACAAGAGCAAACTATACTTGGTGGAAAGTACGCGTGCACTCTAATATGCTTTGGTTTTAGTGGTATTTGTCTATCAGGAAGAAACAGTTACAAACTTAAACTTCCATGTTTTGATGGCCAGGATTTTGATAACCAAGCCTCGGACCAAGGGGGATAAAAGTGAAAGCCCAGGGCCCACATTTGCAAAGGAATCTGATAGACTTCTCCCAATCCACACACACACACACACACACACACACACACATATACGTGAAGCTGGGACTCTGAAAAATTATACCCTCAGGGTAAGAGTGAATAAGAATGAACAACTCCCCTTCTCTTTATCCTCAAGGAACCGACAGAAGAACTATCTTGTTGCTAGAAATCCCATTGGCAATCTTCCCTGGGAATTACAGTCCCAGAAAATTGTTGTCTATGATACTTGAAGGATGGATTTAGCTTTAAGTGGCCTCAAACTGACAAGATTTACAGAAACAAAGTTCAATCCTTGCGGGAGAAAAATAACTTCATTCTAGGCTTAAGGAAATCATACAAATACCTTTACAAAGGTAATGACCACCATCGTCAAGTATACCAGTATACAAGGAGACAAGTTATCATGAGTGGGAAGTACGAGGTGTAACAAGCAGCAGAAACTGATTCTTAAAATAAGTCTGGTACTGGTGTTAGACACAGATTATAAAGCAGTGATTACTATCTTTAAAGGAATAAAAGACAACTTTGAAAGTATCTGCAAAGAACAGGAAGCTATAAGAAACGATTTAGCTGATTTGAAAAAGAACCAAATAGAACTTCTAGAAATTGAGAAAACAATGATAACTTTAGTACACAATGGACATATTTGGCTGCATTTCAGAACCACTGAAAATAGAATTTAAGTTTGATAAAGAAATCAGAAGAAACTGTCCAAAATACAGCAAAGAGACAAAAAAAAAGATGTTAAGATAAAAAGAGACATGAGGAAAGAGTAAGGAAAATCATACACTTTAATTAGAATTCCTGAAGAAGAGGAGAGAAAGAATATGGCGGAAATGATATCTGAAGCCAAAATGTCTTAGAATTTTGTAGAACTGATAAAGACTCTGACAGTTAGATGAGTACTTCCAACAACAAATCCCAAACCGGGTGGAAACAATCTATAAGGGAACATATCATCGTGAGATTGCAGAGCAGAACAGACAAAGAGAATAGTGTCAGAGTAGACAGAGAGAAGGGACAGAATACTTTCAAAGTAACAGTAGTTAGGCTGAAAGCTGACTTATAAATAGCAACAATGTCAGTGTTTGCCTCATGTATTTTGGAGCACTCTGGAAAAGAAAAAAATAATAAATAAATAGCAACAATGGAAACCAGAAACAGTCTATTAGCAAAATCACTTCAAATATATAATTCTATACCCACTGAAAATACGTTAAAAGGTGAAAAATATTTTTTTTATATAGGCTAAAACCAAAAAAACTTCATCACCAGCAGATCCTCCTCTAGGAAAATAAGGGAAGTATTTTGGGCAGAAAACATGATCCGAAAGGCAGGATGGAAGAAAAGAAAAAAAAAAGATCAATACACAGTTAAATGTCAATGAAAATTGTTTATATAAAATCGTAAAAAAACAATGCCCAGAGTTAAAAATATGATTAAAGGCATGACAATAACAACATATTTGTAAGGAAGGGTTTCAAGGGCATTTTAGTGATCTAAGATTGTTTTTGTTTTGGTAGATGAGGGTAAAGATATTATTTAACTTTAGATTTTTTAAGTCCATAAGTTATAATTTTTAGTGTAACATAAAAAAACAGAAAGACCGTATAATTTTCAGACTAACAGAGAAGAAAAGTATGGAATGACTAAAAGAAAATACAACAGAAAAAAAGTAAGAAGAAAAAACAAGAAATTTCAAGGGAAACAAACAGAATATATAAATAATATTGGGTTTTAAACCCAAATATATCCACTATTACATTAATGTATTTTAATTGCATTGTAAAATCAATTTAATGTATGTGAATTAAATCCACATTGCTAGACTGAATAATAAAGTACAACCACATGTTGTAAACAAGATGTATATAAAACATAAGTACAAAAAGGCTGAAAATTAAAGGATAGAAAATGATATACCTTACAAATACAACTCAAAGAGCTGGTAAGTTTATTAATATCAGTCAAAAATATTAAGGCAAAAAGCATTGCTAGATGTAAACATATACAAAAAAAAGAACAACAACTACAAAAAAAGACAGAACCCCAAAATATACACAGCAAAAACTGACCAAGTGGAGGGAAGAAATAGACAATTCAGTAATAATAGCTGGAGACTTCCACATCCCACTTTTAACAACAGCTAGAAGAGCTATGCAGAAGATCAAGGACATCAAAGACTTGAACAAACCCTAGTATTCCAAATAGACATCTATAGAACCCTTTATGCAACACCAGCAGAATACACATTCTTCTCAAATGTACATGAAACACTCTCCAGGAAAAACCATACATAGGGCCATAAAATGGCCTCAATAAATTTAAAAGGATTAAACTTTTTCAAAGTATGTTTCCATACACAATGAGGTAGAATTAGAAATTAATAACAGAAATATATATGGAAAATTTTAAAATATGTGGAAATTAAATAACCAACGAGTCAAAGAAGAAATCAAAGTAAAATCAGAAAATACTTTGAGTGGAAAGGAAATGAAAACACAACAAATCAAAACTTCTGGAATGCAGCTAATGTACTGCCAAGGAGAAATTTATAGTTGCAAACACCTACATTAAAAAAAAGAAAGATCTCAAGTCAATAACCTAACCCTCTACCTTAAAACACTAGGAAAAAAAAGAGCAAACTAAACCCAAAGTAAGTAGAAGGAAGGAAATACTAAAGGTTAGAGCAGAAATTAATGAAATAGGGAATGGAAAAACAACAGAGAAAATCAATGAAACCAAGAGCTGGATTTATGGAAAATCAACAAAATTGACAAATCATTAGTAAAACTGGCTTAGAAAAAAAAAAGAGAGATGACTCAAATTACTAAACTCAAGTATGAAAGAGAGGATATTATTTCTGACCTTACAAAACTAAAAAGGATTATAAGGGACCACTATAAACAATTGTATGCCAATAATAGATGAAATGGACAAATTCTGTGAAAGGCAGAAACCACTAAAACGGATTTAAGAAGAAATGGAAAATCTAAAAAGACCTATAAAAAACAAAGAGTTTGAATTAGTAATTAAAAACCTACTCACAATGAAAATCCCATCTCCAAATGGCTTCACTAGTGAATTATATCAAATACTTGAAGAATTAATACCAATTCTTCAAAAACATTTCTAAAAATGTAAGAGGAGGGAGCAACACTTCTCAACACATTCTAGGAGGCCAGTATTTGCCCTGATAACAAAAACAGACAAAACATAACAAACAAAAAAATTACACACCAATATCTCAACTAGTATCTCAAAAACCCTTAACAAAATACTAGCAAACCAAATCTAGCAGCATATAAAATGGTTTATAACCATGATCAAGTAAGATCTATTCCAGGGATACAAGGTTGATTTAACATCCAAAAATTAGTTAATGTAATATACCTATCAACAAAGTAAAGGACAAAAACCACAGCATCTCCAGAGTTGCAGAAAAAAACATCTATTGACTAAATTCAACACCCATTTATCTCTCTCTCTCTCACACACACACACACACACACACACACACACTTAATAAATTAGGAATGAGGAGGAACTACCATCAACCTGATAAAGGGAGTCTCTGAAAAACCCACAGCTAACATCATACTAATGATGAAAGACTGAATGCTCTTCCCCCAAGTTCAGGAACAAGCAAATAAGTCTGCTCTTGCCATTCTATACTTTATTGTACTGGAAGTTCCAGCCAGAGTAATTAGGCAAGAATATGAAATAAAAAGCATCAAGTTCAGAAAGAAAGAAGTAAAACTATCTTCATTTGCAGCTAACATAATCCTGTATTTAGAAAATAATAAGGCATCCACTAAACAAGTATTAGAACTAATAAATGAGTTCAGCAAGTTTGCACCATACAAAATTAACATAAAAATTAACTGTATTTCTATTCACTAGCAACAAACAATTTGAAATGAAATTAAGACAATGCCATCACAATAGCATTATAAAGAATAAAATGCTTAGGAATAAATCTAACAAATAAAATATAAAACATATATTATGAAAACTACAAAAAAGCTGAAAGGAATTTAAAAAGACCTAACTAAATAAAACGACATCCCATGTTCATGGCTTAGGAGACTTAGTATTGTTAAGATGTCAATACTCCTCAAATTCATCTACAGATTCAGGACAATTACTATAAAAAATCCCTGCTACCTTTGTTGATATTAAAATTCATATGGAAATTCAGGGGTCCCACACTGCCAAAATAAGCTGGAAGACTTAGACTTCCCCATTTCAAACCTTATAACAAAGACATAACAATCAAGACAGTATGGTAATGCATAAATCAATGGAACTGAACGTTCAGAACTAAACCCTCACATTTACAGTCACTTGATTTTCAACAAGGGTGTCAAAACAGCTAAATAATAGTTTATTCAACAGTTAGGTCTAGGTCATAAGCACGTGCAAAAGAATAAGACTGAACCCTACCTCACACTATATACAAAAATATATCTCAACTCCTACCAGTCAATAATAAAAGACAACCCAATTTAAAAATGGGCAAAGCATCTGAAAAGACATTTCTTCAAAGAAGATATGCAAATGGCCATCTTTTATGCACTTATAAGTGCATAATAAATAAATGCTCAACATCATTAGCCATTAGGGAAATGCAAATCAAAACCACAATTAGATACAACTTCATACTCAGTAAGATGGCTATAATAAAAAATTAATAATACAAGTGATAGAGAGGATATAGAGAAATTGGAACCCTCATACACTGCTGGTGGGATCATAAAATGATGCATCTGTTTTGGAAAAGTCTTACAGTTCCTCAAAAAGTTAAAAACACAGTGCTAAATATAACCCAGCAATTCCACTCCCATACATACGTATATATATGGAATGGAAAAACATGTTTACATAAAAACGTATATAGATGTTCACAGAAGCATTTTTTATAAAAGATAAAAAGTGGAAACAACCCAAATGTCCATAAACTGATGAATGGATAAATAAAATGTAATATATTCATATAATGGAATATTATTCAGCAATAAAAAGAAATTAAGTACTGCTACAGGTTATAACATGGAAGAACCTTGAAAACATTAAGCTAAGCGAAAGAACCAAGTTATAAATGTGCACATATTGTATGATTCCATCTATAAGGAATATCCAAAATAGACACAGTTATAGAAACTGGAAGTAAATTAAGTGATGGCTTAGGGCTGGAGAATTAGGAGAAATAGAGAGTGATTGCTAATAAGTATGGGGTTTCCTTTTGGGGAGATGAAAATGTTCTAAAATTGCTTATAGTGATGGTTGTACAACTCTGTGAATCTACTAAAAACTGGTGAATTATATGGTATGTGAATTATATCTCAATAAAACTTTTATTAAAAAGGACACTGCCAGAGGAAAAGTGGATCCCTTGTATGATAAAAGAATTATTTCATCAGTAAGTTAAAAGAATTTTAAATGTTATTATCTATAACAACCTTAGATTATAAAAAGACAATATTAACAAAACTACATGGAAAAATAGCAAAATACTCAATCATTATGGAAAATTTCAACCACCATCCTCCTCAGTAATTGACAAAACAGAAAAAAAATCAAAAAGTTATAGAAGAGCTAAGCAACAAAATTAACATACTTGATGTAAGGACAAATGTAGAGTACTGTACACCAAACTGTAAGACACATATTCCTTTTAGGTACAAATAGAACATTAGTAAAATTGATGATACACTGGGCAATAAGGCCAATCTAAAGGAATTTCACAGGACCAAAAACCACACAAAGCATGATTTGTAGACCACAATGCAAACAAGCTAAAATCACTTGTTTTATTTATCACTTATGTAGTGCTTATTATGGACCAAATGTTGTTCAAATTGCTTTAAAAATACACACTAATTTAATCCTATAAGAAACTCTATGATATCGGTATTATTGTTCTCCCCATTTTGTAGTTCAGGTTTACTACTAAAAACTCGTGTAAAATCACACAGCTAGGATTATACAACAAGGCAATTTGGCTTCCTGGTCAGTGATCTTACCACTGTGTTAAACTGCCTTTCAGTAAAAAATAGCTAGGAAAATTCCCTTGACCATGGAAATTATGAAATACACTTCTAAATAACCACGTGTTCAAAGAAAAAACCACAATGGAAATAAAACATTTTTTATGTAAGTGGCAAAAATTGGTGGAGAAACTAAAGCAGTATTTAAGGGAAATTTATAGCCTCAAATACTCATATTACAGAAGAAGAATAGTTGAAATCAATGATCTCAGTTTCCATGTCAAAAACCTAGAAAAAAGAACATAAAATTAAAACCAAATAGTAAAAAGAAGGAAATAATAAAGATAGAGCAGAAATCAATGAAATGGAAAACAGATGTACAAATGAACAAAGTCAAGTCGCTTCTTTGAAAGGAATAATAAGATAAGCCCCTACAAGATTAATCAAGAGAAAAAGAGGAAACACAAATTTCCAGTACCAAGAATCTAGGTGGGATGATTGAAGAGTTAATGCTTCATTGGTAAAAGTTTCTGTTTGAGACGATAGAAAAGTTTTGGTGAAAGTGATGGTAGCACAACATCTTGAATGTAATTATCACCACTGAATTATATATTTGAAAATGGTTAAAATGGGAAAATTTGGGTAGTTTATACGTTACCGGAACAAAAAAAATTTATAAACCATAGAACTGTGCAACACAAACAGTGAACACTCATGTAAATTACAGACTATAGGTAGAGGTATAATTTTAATAGTAATAATATTGTTTCATCGATTGAAACAAAGGTACCACACTGATGCAAAATGTTAATATGGGGCTGATATGGGAATATGGGAACTGTACTTTCTGCATGATTTTTCTGTAAACCTATAACTCACTCATCTAAAAAGTAAATTAAAAAAAAATGATGCAGTTAGTGGGGAGAAAAACAAGAATGTAAGGGGACATCACTCAAATCCCACACCAGTGAAAGATAAGAAGAGATTAGTACATTATATAGGCCAGTACATTTGACAAATTACATGAAATAGACAAAATTCTTTAAAAAAAAACAAAACTAGGAAAATGGACACAAAATGATTAAGAAAATCTGAATATTCCTCTATCTATTAAAGAAATTAAATCCATCATTTAAAATCTTACAAGAAAAACTGCAGGCACAGATGGCCTTACTAAGAAACAGTAAAAGACAGACGGATAGGGCGCGTGGGGGTTCAGTGGTAGAATGCTTGCCTGTCATGCAGGAGACCAGGGCTGGATTCCCTGCCCATGCACTCAACACAAAAGAAATAAACAAAAACCTCACCTTAGAGAACTCCTTCAGAGAACAGAGGAGGGAACAACTTACTAATTCATTTTAGAAACCATCATAACCCTGATACCAATACCTCATGAGAATATAACAAGAAATGAAAATTACAGGTCAAAATATTTCATGAACATAGACTCAATAATCATAAAATCGGCTTCTATCACTACAGGCTCAGTTCTAGGTCTTCTCTTCTCACCGAAAAATCTTTCCCTAAGAATCCATCCATACCCATGATTTCAAAGACTATCCTTACACAGATGACATTTTTCTTTTAGTCCAGACCTCTTCCACTCACGGCTCTTCACTCTCTGCCCCTGTCTCTCAAGTGAACAATTGAAATAGCATCCTACATGGTCTCTCTACATCCAATCTTGCTCTTACCTCATCCATTCTTCCTACACAGCAATAAACATCATCTCAAAATGCAAACTGAGCAATCACTCTACTACTTGAAATTGTTCAGTGTTTCTAATTCCTCTCTTGGAATTAAGACAAGACTTGGCTCATGATCGCATCATTGCGGTCCCACCAATTTCTCTAGCATCATCTCAAACCACATCTACCTTGTACTCTCAACTTCAACCATTCTGTCTGACATCACATATCCCATTTTCCCTGCCCCACACAGGTCCTTTGCACATGCTATTGTCACCACCCAGGACAATTTTTCCTCTTCCTATTTGCCTACTTAATTCCTGCTCATTTGCACCAAGTCAAACCTCCTATTACATGCTCTTCTGTCTTTTAATCATATCACTTATCAATGTTGCAATTCCACATTTCATTCATATAATTACTTGCTTTATGCCTCCCCAAACGGATTTCAAGCTCCCTGAGAGTAAGCACTGGTTTCTCCTCACCCTTCTATCCACAACAGCAAATAAAATGCCTGACATATAGTAGATACTTGATAAATATCTTTGAATTAATGATTTTTTTCCAATAATCATTACCCAAGCACAATTCATTTGCATTCACTTAATATGAAGGTATTTTAGTTCCAACAGTATTTAAAAGTACAGTTGCAGGTCTCCTGTAAGTATGAGATGCAGATCTAATTAATCAAATGTAAACTGTTTTTCATTTACATTTTTTCTTATTGACTTTTTTTTAAATAATGTCTCTCCAATTCTACTTCTACAAATATGCAACAAATCAGTTTGGCTGAACATTTCTCTTTCCTCCTCCCACTACTGTACCCCTTCTCCCACCAAATCCACACAATTAACTAAATGTGGAAATTGGTGATATTTATACATGTATTTAGTAAAGAAAAGAATCCCTTCATAATTTAGCTTGTAATTCTTCAATGGATGAGATATAAAAGCTGGAGCTCCGCAAATGTAGTTTCTTGAAAGAATGTGTACCTATAATTTTACATTGGAGAAGAAAGGAGAAAGAAAGGAAGAAGGGGGAAAAGGAGGCATTTCTGCCAAGAGGTAACAAGAAAACTCTGGGCACTATCCTTATTTTCTCCTGGTCTAATAATATTTCTGCCTTCAACTTACGACCTGCATCAAGTCAGACAGGCACAAAACATTGATCCATAGCCATCTGGCGTTCCAATGAAACAATTACATTGTGATAACATACGAAAATACCATGAATTGCACAGGTATTTCTTTAAAAGGAATTGGTAAAATAGCATACATCTATTCAAAAGTTAACTCAATGAACTTTAATTAATTTAAATTAATTAATTTAATCTACTTGCAGCCTTTAAAATAAGCTTAATTTTCATGATTTGGTGTCATACTAAAAAATACTACACCAAAAAATTAACTGTGGACTGACTGCTAATATGTACAGCATCTTTTTTGGGGGGTGGTGGTGATGGAAATGTTTTGAAATCAGACAGTGGCAATGATTGCACAACATTGTGAATATATTAAAAGCCACTGAAGTATACACTTTAAATTCAAGTTAAAGTAATGTACATATAATTTTATGTTATGTAAATTATATCTCAATTTAAAAACAATTTACAGTGGTAACCAACAGCCTTCAAAGTTAAAACTGTTTTGTCTCTAATAGGCTATCTGTGGATATGGAGAAATAAGACGTTAATCCTTAACGAGGAGCAAAGAGTTCTTAGCAGGAATTTATGAGAAAAAGCACAAAAAATTCTAAAATAATATCTGAAGTGTTTTTTTCCCCTGTTTTCTTCTTTCTCTAAACCAGCATGCTTTTCTGTTTTGTTTTGTTTTTTGTCCTGTCTTCTTCTAGTTTCAATCAACATTGTTTGCTAAATAGAAATGGCATTTAAAAATATATCATACAAAGCATCCTAAAACAGCTGAGGATTTTTCTCCTTCATCCATTTCATGTGTCACAAACTTCAATCTACTAGAAACACCCCAGGGGTGTGAGAACTATGAGCTTTTAAACTTGCTTCTTTCAGATACTCCTGCACCAAGTCAAGGGGGCTCTGTTCCAAAGGCAAAACACGGTTGAATTAGCTTTTCAAAATGGATTTGATATAGGACTCCAATCGTGCTAATTTAAGGGAAGTATCAAATGCTGACTACATCTTCAAACACACAAAACAAATTAAAGCGGGTCAAATTGCAGAGACCCTGCAATAATCTGGCCCCCATCGATTTCTCTAACCACATCTCCCACGACATCCCCACCTTGCACTCTCGGCTCCAGTCATTCTGTCATATGTCCCATTTTCCCTGCCACCCACAGGGCCTTTGCACATGCTATTTCCGCTAGCTAGACACCCTCTCTTCCCCCTTTGCCTTGTTGATTCCCACACAACCTTCAAATCTTCCTGGACCAAGACAAGATATCCGACTGAGTTTTCTAACCACAGACCTTGTCTTCTGGAGCACATTTTATTATACATTGAGAAATTGAGAGGTAGTGGAAAATTACATCTCTTGAAGAGGCTCTAGGGCACCCCGGACAATATTTTATTTTAAATAATTTTCACAGAGATCTTGGGAAAGCTAGAGGCAGGGCTGAAGGACCAACGTACCGGGCTGCCTCCGTGAGCGCTCCCGGCAGGAAGGGAGGGATGAGGGGCCCCAGGGGCATCTGGGCGCACGGGGGTGAGAACACTTGACCGGCCGTGAGAGGATGCTGGGTCGCAGAAAAGCCTCTCGCCTTGTTCTCTACCAGTTTCTCCGACAATCTGGACGTGAGAGAAGGCAGCCCCAGAGGGCGTCGCCAACCCCTCGCGGACTCCGGCGCCAAACCCGACCCGGCCGCATTCCACGTACACTCACCATCCGCCCGCACCAAGAGGCGCGGCACGCCAAGCAGGAGTAGTGTCACCACCCAGAACCCCAGCAGGCAGCTGCGCGCAGGGGAACGGGGGCCGGGTTCTCCGGCAGCCATGGTCCCGGAGTCCTAGAGCGGGCGGGCTCCGGTGCTGGCTCAGGTTGCGCTTTGGGCTGCTCCGGGCACTACCCAGCCGGCGCCACACGGCAAAGCGCGGGGCGCTCTGTTGGCGCGTCCAGGCTTCCAGCCCGGAGCGCGGAGAGGGAGGAGCGTGGAGAGTCAGGGGAGGCCGAGACGCAGGAGCCGAGCGCTGGGGCTGCCCAACTCCCGGGAGGGTCTTCCCCGTGGCGCCTGGGAGGCGGCGGCAGCCGAGCTCCGCCTTCGCGCCGGGCACCTGGAAGCTTCGGTGCCAAAAGGGGCCGCGCTGGGCCGCTCCGAGGGCGCCGGTAGGGCGGAGGGTGAGCGGGCCGAGAGGCGGGGAGAGCAGAGAGCTGGCCGCCGGGATCCCCCGCCTGTCCGGGTGACCCTTGGCGAGAGGGTGGCGCCGGCGGTGAGGCCGAGCCCCCACCCCCACCCCTAGCCCCCATCGAGAGGACTTTCAAAAAAGGGGTAGCTAACTTTGCCCTCTACCTCTTGACTTTCCAAGTGTCGTCCTCCTAGAGAGGAGGTGAAAATTTTGAGAGAGTGAATGATACGGGAGAACGAGACTCCTCTTCTCTAAAAGAAGGAATCGGAATCTCATGCCCTTTCGCGTGGAGGAGCCCTGATTTGGGAAGTGGATAGTGGTGACGACCCACCAGTGCCCTTGGGAAATGCTAGGGCGCACCAGAAAAAGCCGTGAAGGAAACATTCCCAGAGATGAGCGACTTTCAAGCTACGCTTTTAAGGATTCCTTTTTCCAGTTTATTCCCTATCCTGTCTCCCCAGCATCAGCACCGTTCAGTGGAGGAAAGAGGATCTGCATTCTGATCAATATTATTATTACAGCTGGGATACTGGTGCCACTCTCCAGTTCACGAATCCTTCTATATTCATGCACCGGTCAGCAAGGATCTACTGAGTGTGCACAGGGTGCTTACGCCTACGCTATATTCTGAATTGAGGTTACAATGTGACCTAACACTGCTCAGTTTGAAAGACAAATACTTAAATAAGATTGAACAAGTGATTGATGCTAAAAGGAACATTTTAATGAACTAGGAACATTTTAATGAACTAGGAACATTTAATGAACTAGGAAACAGACACTGAAAGACTTTATTTTCACAATAAGAACTGGGATTTGAATCCACATCTGATTTACTACAGGTGTTATTTTTCAATGAATACAATTTTTGATGGGGAGTGAAAGGGTATTATGCCCTCTTCTCTTCTCACTCTCCACCAAATGCCAACTAGTGATTAATTCCTTTGGGTAATAAAACTTTCCTTCTAAAATACAAATTCTCTAGGGTGTTAAATGTAGTGAGGCCTCACCATCATTCACATGTACGTGAAAATGAATTTACTTAGCTACTTCTCTTCTAACAGTTAGTTGGTAACTTAAGGAGTGAGACTTCACACTGTCTAGGCTGGAGGAGACATTTTAAAGCCTGCTCAGAAGAAACCTGCAGGAACTCTGACTCGCTCAGGAGCTGTGCCTAGTAATGTTGGTGTGTTACTACCTACCCTTCTCGATATTTTAAAATACACCTTTATTCAGATGTCTTATTCTGTCTTAATTTAGGTAGATGGCACTTTCCAAGGGTTTAATGGGTACAACTGCTGCAGAAAACAATTTAATTGTTTCATATAAATTTAAACATATGCCTGCCCTTTGACCCAGAAATTTCACTCTTAGGCATATATCCAAAAGAAATGAAAACTTAGTTCACAAAAATATTTGTACACTAACGTTCATAGCAGCTTTATTCATAAAAGCCATTAACTGGAAGCAACCAACTGTCCATTAACAGTTGAATAGACAAATAAATTGTCATATTCACATAATGGAATACTATTTGACAATACAAGGAATGACTCGCTGATACCCTCAACAATGTGGATGAATCTCAAAAGTATTATGCTGACTGAAAAAAAAACCTCATACAAAAAGCTTCATACTGGATGTATTTATATGAAGTTGAATAACGGACAAAACTAATCCGTGGTGAAAACAGTCTACACAGGCTGCCTTTGAGGGGTGGGAACACGGGGAACCTCCTGAAGTGATGAGAATGTTCTGTATCTTGATGGGGATGCTGGGCACTGTGTGTTCACATTGTCATACCTCATTAAACTGTCCACTTAAATATTTTATTGAGTGTTATTTAGATTTCATTAACAAATGTTTCAAAAATAGTAAATTCAGTCCTTGACTTAAGGAATAAGAATGGATTAATAGAAGCGTATTTAGCAAGGAAGGGGCTTACTGTACTGGCTGGGGTGATTGATCTTGACTATCAAGGGGAAACTGGATTGCAACTACACAATGGAGTTAAAATGGTTTGCCTGGACATAGGAGATCCCCTGGGGCGTCTCTTAGTACTTCCTTGTCCTGTGATTAAAGTCTATGGAAAAGTACCACAACCCAATCCAGGCAGGACTACCAATGGTCAAAAAACTTCAGGAATGAAAGTTTGGGTCACCCACCAGGCAAAGAACCATGGCCAGTTGAAATGCTTGCTGGGGGTAAAGGGAATATGGAATGGGTAGTGGAAGAAGGCAATGATAAGTATGAACTACAACCACATGACAAGTTACAGAAAAGATATCTGTAATGGTATGAGTATTTCCTCCTTGTTTAGATATGAACATGTTTGTATTTGTACATAAAGCAAATATCTTGTTTTCTTCTTATCATATGACTTAAGTTATATTGTTCATATTATAGTATTTAAGTTACAGGATATCAAGTTTAAAAGTGAATGTTACCTAAAGACTTGCACGCTATTCTGGAGAGATTTAGTGTGTTTCCACTTGTAGGTAGGACAGTTGAGTATTGTTAGGCAAAACGTTATGTCTGTTATTGTGTTCTATTTAGGGATACGGTTTACAGTGATAAGTATAGCTGCCAACTTGACAAGGAGTGGACTGTGATAGTTAGGTTCAGATGTCATCTTGGCCAGGTGATGGTGCCCAGTTGTCTGGTCAGGCAAGCACTGGCCCAATTGTTACTGCAAGGATATTTTGTAGCTAGTTAGTAAACCAGAAGGCTGGTTTATTAAATCATCAGTCAGTTGATTGCATCTGTGACTGATTACATCTACCATCAACTAAAGATATGTTCTACAGGGAGAGAATCTAATAGTCAGACTTAATCCAATCAATTGGAGACTTTCAAAGGGGAAGAAAGAATTTTCGTTTCTTCAGCCAGCTGACCTTTCCAGCAGAGTTCATCCAGGAACATCACTGGAGTAGTCAGCCTGGCTGCCTGCCCTCTGGATTTTGGACTCTTGAATCCCCATGGTTGCGTGAGACACTTTGGGAAATATCATATTACCCTTATCTCTTGTTGGTTTTGTTTCTCTAGAGGGCCCTGACTAATACAACTATATACAAAAATATGGGCAGGGTTAAGGGAACCAATGGGGATGATGAAGCCCCAGGATTGGGAACAGCGGGAATCTGTTACCACCCTGAGACCTGAAGGTATGGGTGGAGATTGAGGTGCTACCAAAACCCTGCAAAAGCTGTGGCCATGAAAGAGGCCATAGAAAGAGAAACAAAGTCACTCCCACCAACGTGGCAAGGAAGGAGTAAGCAAAGAAATACCCCAACTATTTTTCCTTCTCCCCTTCACATTTTTGCTGGTGCCTCCTATTGGCTGAATCATTTGAAAACTAGAGCACAAAGGAGTACAGTGGCTGCAGTCCTTCCACGTCATCCTTCCGAGGAACACAGAAGGGCAGAGTAGAGAGTTCATCTGGAAAGGCAAATGGAAAACAACCAGCATAGTTCATCTATTCTTTTCTTTCATTTGGATAAAAACAATTTTTAAAAAACAGGAAAAACACAAAGTCCTGTCAGTTCCTATATTATCTGAGAATGACATCAATTCAATTAAGTTCCCACTTGGAAACTAAATTGTAATAATAATCTCCACAAGGTCTCTTCATGTAGGGTAAATAGAAAGGGGGAGAAGGAAACAATTCATTAAATATAGATGATGTAGTCCCACTTCTGTACCTGGTCATGAGGCTTTATTTGATAATCATCATTTCCTTTGTAACCCTTCATTCAATGCTCCATTTCTACTCACTGAGCATCTTGGCTTGTAATTTTTAAAATCTGGTCAGAGGGACCCAAACTTTCATTTCTACTAAGAATACATATTTATCAGGTTGCTATGTTTTTCCATTAACTATTATTGGAAATGAGAGGCTCCTGAAATCTAGACGTAATCATCTATGTTCCCATTATGCAGTAGCAACCCCATATCCCTTTGATAATTAAGATCAATCACCCAGTTAGAGTGATCTTCTCTGTCTTTTGGTTCTGTAATACAGGATCTCAGAATTACCAAAGAGCAATCTCTGTTTCCAATTTCCAGGGCCATGACTCGGTGTTTACTGGTGGAAGTCTTTTGCCTTTGGGTACCCAGACCTCCAACCCCCCCAATTTCAATACTGTGGGGGGTGATATGCAAAACTTTGATAAGTGGGTAATTAGTTGTAGTAGGTAAGGTCACTTCCACTTTTATCCCTTGCTTCTTAGATTAGTGTCTTGTCTATGAGGAAAATGACTTCATGTATTGGCTACTGCTTAAGGCGTATACTGTATCCTAAACAAATAGCCCAATATCAGAGGGTGTTGTCCCCCATCTGGTGTCCTAGCTTTGCCTTCATATTTCCATCAACCCACCTGCTCCTGGGAGATGGTGCACATGATAAAACTCATGCGCGTGAACCCATCGCCCTGTGGCCTTTTCTGTAAAATCAGTTTCTTGGTTATAAATGATGTGTGTGATTCCATGGCAATATATGAGGAATGTTGTGAGTCCAGGTATAGTAGTGCTAGTAGAGGCAAATCTGGCAAGGAAAGCAAAATCATATCTAGAATAAGGCTCTATTCCAGTGAGGACAAATGAGTGTGGCCTCCATGATAAAAGGGATCCAATGTAAGCAACATTTCTCCACATAGCCAACAGCAGGGCTTAACTAAGGAATGAAACCACATGGGAACTCAAGTTTGGCCTTGGCTGTTGGCAAATTGGACACTTGGAGTGGTGGTAACCAGATCAGATTTGAAGATAATTTGTGTTACTGCACTCCTGGACAGCCTCCATCTCTGCCACCATGGCCTCTATATCCATAGTTCCGTTGAAAAATCACTTATATGCTGAAGAAAAAGGCAACTGACAGCCAGAGGATGGGTCCTTTTGTCCATCTGATTATTAGGAGCATCCCCTCCTAATTGCCTCTAGTGGGAATCAGATACATATATGTTCACAGGATCTGCTCATTTCCAGAGGCCCATAAGGACTTCTTTTTGTCAATCTTTCAGTCTTGAAATTTTCAGGTCCCTGACCAGCCATTAGGCATTGTCCATAAATCAGTGCAGATCCATAGATGAGACCATCTCTCCTTTTATGTAAACCAAGGTTCCAGGGTGGGCAATAGCGGCTCAGTGGCAGTTCTCGCCTGCCATGCCAGAGACCAGGGTTCAATTCCCAGAGCCTCCCCATGTCAAAAAAAAAAACAAAAGAAAAACAAACAAACAAAAACAACAATGTTCCACTCATTGAGAGGATTTTTAAAATGCAATTTTATTGAGATATATTCAAACACCATATAATCCATCCAAAGTATACAATCGATGGCACACAATATCATCATATAGTTATGCATTCATCATTACAACCAATTTTAGAACATTTTCATTACTCCAAAATTAAATTAAATTAAATTAAATTAAAAAGAACACCCAAAACATCCAATACCCCTTATTTCCACTATTATTTATATATTTTTTGTCTTTATTTTATTACCCATCCACCCATACACTGGACAAAGGGGGTGTCAGTCACAAGATTTTCACAATCACACAGTTACACTGTAAAAGCTATATAGTTTTATAATCATCATCAAGAAACAAGTCTACTGGATTACAGCAACAGTTTCAGGTATTTTCCTTTAGCCATTCTAATACACTAGAAATAAAAAGGAATATATAATGCATGAGAATAACCTCCAGAATGACCTCTCGACTTTAATTGAAACACCTTAGCCACTGAAATTTATTTTTGTTCCATTTCTTTCCCCCCTTTTGGTCAGGAAGGCATTCTGAATTTCATGACTCCAGGGCCGGGTTCATCCCTGGGAGCCATGTCCCACTTTGTCAGGGAGACTTACACTCCTGGCAATTTTATCCCATGTAAAGGGGGTGGGTAGTGAATTTGTTTGCATAGTTGGCTGAGAGAGAGAAGCCACATCTGAGCAACAAAAGAAGTTCTCTGGGGGAAGACTCTTAGGCATAATTGTAAGCAGGCTTAGCTTTTCTTTGCAGAAATAAGTTTCATAAGCGCATGCCCCAAGGTTGAGGGCTTGGCTTATTAAATTTGGAGTCCCTCATGCTTTCAAGAACATCAGGAATTCTGGAGGTGGGAAAGTTTAATATTTCCACATTTCCCCCCAGTCCTTTAAGGGAACTTTGCAAATACTTTTTTATTTTCTGTCCTCCCCCCCAATACTCTGGGATGTGTCAGAGTATTATATTAACCTATACAGAATAACAAGATCTCATTCTCTATTCTAGGTTCATTGGGAGAATTTGTTTTTACTACTTATTTTAAAAATATATTTTTATTGATAAATCTTCACACACATACATTTGATACATGTTGTATAGTCAGTGGCTCACAATATCATCACATAGTTGTGTATTCATCACCGTGATCATTTTTTGGAACATTTGCATCCCTCCAGAAAAGGAAATAAAAAGAAAAAAGAAAAAAAAAACCCATATATTCCATATCCCTTACCCCTCCTTCTCATTGACCACTAGTATTTCCACTTACCCAATTTATTTTACCCTTTGTCCTTCCTTTTTTTATTTATTTTTATCTATTTTTTTTTTTTTTACTCATCTGTCCATACCCTGGATAAAAGGAGCATCAGACACAAGGGTCACTACTTTTTTTTAATGCTATACCAGAGTGGGGCTGGCTGGTACCATGCCACGCATGCCCAGGAAAGCCTTTTTCCTCCTCTATTCAGTGAAACTTCCCATGAGGTCACAGGTGTAAGTGGAGGAAGAAGCAGCTAAGCAGTAGATGTAAGTACCATGGGTGCCTGAACCAGCTGGCCATGCAATTTACTTGTTCATTCCAGGTCTACTCTTGTACATACCATTTCCAATTAATTCTGGAATGTTGATTTATGCTTCAAAATACCCTATTCATGATGGACAGATACAGTCTCATACTCACATGGTGTCTTGTGTTCAAACAGTCAGTCTCTCCCAGAGCCAAATAATAAAGGGGAAACTGCTAATCAAATGGAGAATGGCTGACTTTACTCTAAAACTCTAGGGATCTGCATTGCAATTCCACTATTTGGTTTGCTCAAGATTTCATAAGGCATTCCTACCTGTCACAGACACTTGTGTTTCTTGTGACATGAGGCCAAAGGGGCAGGGCAGTCACATCGCAACCTGGACCTGCCGCAGAGTGTTGTCTTGCTATGGTCTTCAAAGCTATAAGCCTTATGGGTTACCACATGGTAAATAGTACCCAAAATGTTGTTTCTCTTTTTTCATCGTGGTAATACATGGGTATAAATTTATCTCTAGATATAGCCCTAAGATAAAACAGAGAAAGTATGCTGCTATTTTTGCTGAGTGAAGGCAAACTGCTTCTGATTATCTTTGCTGAGGAATTAAAAATAAACAATTCACTGGGTTAATAGCTACATAACCACATAACAGGTGCCAGAGGATGTCTTGATTTATTCTAACAATAACATATCTGGAAGAGCAATTGCAATTGACAACACCTGATTAAATTGCTGATAAACCACCAATATTCTCCAAATTCTTCTGCCTTTTGCAATGGCAAAACAGGCAAGTAAATCTTGAATGATCAAACATCCTGGTTTATGCATCTTGTTTACATCATAGCTCCAGAATCCCATCCAATTTAATATTTAACACAGATTTTTCTTTTCTTTTCTTTTCTTTTTTAAGAAATATCCATGAACAGAATCGATTTAAGCCAGAATTGTAGACCTCAATTTTGCACTTTTAGCTTCTGTATGTTCTCATCTAGTGTTGTATGAGATACACGTGCAGTTCTCACTTGAAAACATGATTAAACTTGAAAAACAGCCAGTAGTCCACCTCATTCTTCCCAATCCTTTCCTGGTGCGATGTAATTAACTTCTGCCTTTCAAGGACAGTATGCAGAGTGACCAATGATATTTATCAAATATGCTTAGACACAAGCAGCTAGGCACAGATCACTCCTTATGGTCTCTGGCCATGGTGGGAGAAGTATTCAAAGACCCTGCCAGCCACTTAGCTTATCTGGCAGCTTTTCAGTAGCCTGTGTAAGGTGCATGAAGCCACCAGGCCACCAGTCAGCAAGTCAGTGGGAAGTGTGGAACATTATAGGGCAGATTTATGTGAAATATATGCAGAAAACAGGGACTGAGGAGTCCCATCATTGAGCACTCAGTATGTAGTTTGAATGCTCTTGCTACTTAGGAGGATCATTTATTCCATGATGTAAATTTACAACTATTTAGCTATATTATTGCTTAGTAATGCTTTTTATGTTACAGTAAACCCTTTTGGTGGTAATGAGTTTAAGAATTAAAGTGCATGTTTAATGAAAAATTAAGAAATGTATTTTCATTTCTCAAGTTAATGTTGCCCAAAATGTTTGTCGACATTTACCATCCATCATAGAACCAAGGGATATCACTGACAACATGAAAATCAGAATAAATGAATCTGCTGAAGAAGCATGAGCAACCACTTCAAAATTGGTAGTTATTTTAAGAACATTTCTTGAAGACAGTATTTTAACATGTGGAGTGCAGAAGGTCCATTTACGTATCATTGTATGAAACATCATTTTTCAATTAGATCAAATGATTGTTCTTCTAAATTAATTCCATTCACATTTTTATTCCAAGTTTTCTTGTGAACATATGTTGGTTCCATTATTCCATTAATGGTTAAATGACGCCAGTTTCATAACAGTGTCATCAGATGCCTTAAATAGAAAATAAGTTAATCCCAACTTTTTTTCATCCAATACATGAAATCAAAATAAGTCTTTTGGAACCTGATTCTGTAAAAGGAGAAACATCTAACATTCTTCAAAGGCTATCATAAATTCAATTTGGGGGCGCTATTATATTAATACAAATTTTGGTGGTAAAAATAAGATTCACACTAAATTAATAAACCTCTAGGTAGTTCAAGAATTCTTAAACAAATTATGACATGCACATAAAAATTCATAATTTCAAACATGCTGTGATCTTGTTTAGTTTTGGGAAATTTTCTTAGATTATTTATTTGGTAATGTTTCTTCCCCTCTTCCCAATCTCTTCTTTGGATTTCCCACTTTTTAGTATGCCGAGTCTTCTGGAATAGTGACCTAATTTTCTTGGTTTTTTTCTCTCCTATTTTCTATCTCTTTGTTTTTCTATTGTACTTTCTGGGAGATTTTCTCAACTTTATCTATTAACCCATCTATTGTGTTTTCATTTCTGACATCACATTTTAATCTCTAAGAGCTTTTATTTTGTACTCTGAATAATCCTCTTGTCTTTTATTTTATTGGTACAACATTTTGTTCTACATTCATGTATACATTTTCTTATTTCTGTGAGGACATACAGGTTATTGTTTTTCATGTTTTCTTGTCCCTGCATTGTCTCTGTCTCCTCTAAGTTTTTCTTATTTCCCTGTTTCTTTAGTTAGGTCTCTAACATATTATAGGTTTTCCTCAGAGGTCTGGTGACCCTGCATTGTCTTCTCATCAACCCTTGAAGTCATTAAAGGATATGTCCTGTGACAACACCTGCACACAAGGAACCATCTCCGTCATGAAATGTCTATTTAGATGGTTACATAACTTACATGCTATTTCTAGGAAACTGTGCCACATAAATCCATAGATTACACATTTGTTTGCCATAAACAATCCTATACTACATGATACATCCTTCTAAAAGTATTCCAAGGATAAGCATTCTCCTGCTAGCAAACACCATTAGTTTGTTTGCCAGGAGGGCTGGCATTAACATATGTACAGGGAGATTTGATGGGATCATCTTCTTGCTTTCCTGGTAATGTTTCCCAGTAACAAGGAGAATGGATTTCAGACCCATTGTTTAACCAATTATTTCACTGTTTTTACAGTGTGTCAGAACTTCTCATCTAATCATAGCAAGAAACCTATGGGCTTGGTATCATTAACATGCAAAGATATGAGGCTCAGAGCTTAAATTCTTTCCCCAAAGTCATGTCAGAAAATCTGACTCCTATGTCCATGTGCTTTGTATTAGACTTCACTACTTCCTACGACTTCCCTGAGCTATAAGTAGGTTTCTTGCCACCATTCACAAAAAAGAAGGTTCAGAAAGAGACCCAGATCTGAAGCTTGAGACTGTCAAAGAACAATACACCTGAATGTTGACCTTCACCTCACCCAGGCTCTTAGCAAAACACTCAGAAATGCTCTGGGATTGTTATCTATTGCTTACACCTGACTAGAAGGCAGATCTGTGGCCAGAGTCTCCACAACAATTTGGAGGAACTAGGAAATAGCTACGAGGGCCTTTTTGAAGGACTCTGATTAGGCTATTTCATTGGCAGTAGGCCCGTCAGGGCACTTGAAAACCAGGGGAGCTTGCTTCTCTCACTAGGCGTGCCGCCAGATCCCTCCCCTGTGTCTATCTATATCCAAGGTGAAGGATACACGTTCAATGGTATGGTTCATGTCAATTTTTCCATACCAGTATCCTTGTGACCATCACATGGAAGGAAACTCCTGCCTTAAATTGTGTTAAGAAGAGTGGACCCCATCACTGCCATCAAAAGTGACTGCCCTTGACCCTTAAACACTCCATGGTTTTATTCTTTCCATAGTATCACACAAGGTCTTCTTGTCCTGCAAGATTATAGTAGATTGAACCATGCACCCCACAAAGGTATGTTCAAGTCCCAACTTCTGTTTCTGTGAGCGTAAACTCATTTGTAAACAGGACCATTGGAGATCTTATTCAGATGAGAAATTGAAACAGGGTGGTCCTTAGTCTGGTATGACAGGAGTTCTTATAAGCAAAGGAAACTTGGACATGGAAGTATAAGCCACAGGAGGAGACAGAAATAGACAGGTTGTTGTGTGATGGAGGCAGAGATGTACTGCCAGCAAGCACAATTAGAACACTACAGACCCTGGAGTAAGTATAGCCTGCTGACAGCTTGATTTTGGACTTCTAGCCATCAAAATTTGAACCACTAAATTCCTGTTGCGTAGGTCAATCAGCTTGAGATACTTTTCTTATAGTAGCTCTGGCAGACTAAGATAAAGATTTACAGGTGTTTAGCTTGATTATTCATCAAGTTCTGTGAAAAGTCCAAACATACAAAGGTTTCTGTGCATTTCTGAGACGTGCAGTTTCTCAGAATCACCTCTATTTTCCAATTCCAGTCTCTAGGTTTATTGTTCTCCAGAAAATGACTGCCCTTGGTCTCCACCCTTGTGTACACCCAAATGTGGATTTTACCTGGAGTACCTTTTTTTGATTTCCACCTTCACTTTTAAGACTTTTACCTATGAAGCAGCCCTTCACCAAAGGTTTTAGAAAATTAGTGAGAGTTTTGTTGCATAAATGCAAACAACTTAAAATTGCGTATTATAGTGCAAGTATAGAAATATTATTTCATGAACTATAACAAATGTACCACACTAATACAAGGTATTAATAATAGGATGGCATATGGGAAAAATGCACTTTATGTAAACTATGGATACAGTTAATAGTACAATTGTAACATCCTTTCATCATTTGTAACAAAGGTACCACATTAATGCAATGTATGTAGGAATATATGGGTATAGATGGAAATGCTGTATTTTTTACATGATTTTTCTGTAAGCCTACAACTTGTCTAATTAAAAAAATTTAATGAAAAATTGAACATTATACTTCCTTATTCTTGGAAGCTCTTTTGGCTACTTTGCTGTTTTCCTTGACCATCTTATTTTGTTCTCCTCTCCTTGCTTCTCTCCTCTTTCCTCTGCTCTCTTCTGAACCCAAATTCTTCTCCTTTTTCAGATTCCCTCCTCTCTTAACTTCCCATCATCACATACAAACAAGTCATTCATGAACATCCCATAGTGCTGATATTTGAAAACAACAAAGGAAGTGACCTTAGGCCCAAACTGAGAGTCCCATTACTTATATACAAAAGATTTTGCTTTGGTTAAGATATTTGGAGTTTATGGGTTTTAAAAAAAAAATAGTCTGGCTATGCTCAAATACTTAGATAAGCCATAGACCAAGTTATACTGTTCAATTAGGTCTCTCAGATGTAGGCGAATTTAGTTATCTGTCTAAAATCTGACCAAGGACTCTAATGATTAATCTGGATTGCTAAGTAGGATCCATTAGTATAATCATTGAAAATTTAACGATTTAGGTAGCCTCATTTATATCTTGTTATATCCAGCTTTCTCCTAGACCATGGAGTCAGAAAACTAAATATCGAATGCAGTCTTCTTAACAGTGATGCAATGAATAGTGATTGCCTGAATAAACTTGATGTATTACTGTGGACTGGGATATATATACTTCACAATTGTGTTTTTTGCATACTATGAAGTAATTACCTTTTATTGATCATCTACAACCTCCAGGCACTTCATATATATTTTATCTCTAATCCTCACAACAAGCCTATAAATCAGGCTACAGTTGATAAAACAGAGCTTTTTTTCCTAGCTAGGTTATGCGAATTGCCCAAGTCACATAACTAATATGGCAAAAGTGGGATTTGAACCCCAACTGCTTATAATTCCAGTCTCTACTCTTGCCTTCATAACATGTTACCTCTTAGATACCCCCAGAGCATTTCCCCACCAGCAGATTCTGTTGTTGATATTGTATGTTCAGGTGTGAAAAAGAAACCATAAGTAATCTCTTGAGCACCTTATGACTGTACAACTTAGGTCATTGTGTTGTGATTATATTTATGGTTCTTTTTCTTTCCTAGAAGAATAAGTCTCCAAGGAGGTAGGAGCTGGATCTTATCTTCTCTGTATCCCCTGCCTCTGTTATATACCACAGTTCATATCATGTTACCTGGCATGTAATAAGTACTCAATAAATGTTTGATGAATGAGCGAGTGAGGTACTTTCTATAGTATTGTGGATACTCCCTCTCCTGCTGTCCACCTGGTTGAACACCTATTCATTTTTATTGACTCAGTACTAGCATCATCTCTTTCGTGTACTTTTTTTGTAACCTAGCCCAATCTGCCCTCTGGTGACTCTCTCTTTTGTGTCTCCATTACACCCTAAACAGTTGTTTATCCTAGTAACTGTGGATCTTTAAAGGAATGATCAGTCTGTAGATCTATCCCTCCTATTAGTGTGAATGTCCTTGAGGGCTGAGACACTATCTTTTCATCTTTATATCTCCGGTACCGTGAGGAATGGTTGGCTTATAGTAAGTTCTCAGTCCATGTTTAATGAATTAATACACTTAACCCTGCTGTGGTAATTTATCAAAGGACCCCAAGGAGAAGTCATGGAATAGCTCTCAGTAAGATAAGGAACTTGCCAAAGGATCACATGGGTCTTTTCTCAGCATCTTCCTTTTAGAGCAGCAGCCATATCCTTTTATGTTACTCTGCCCTGGTAGCTAATAAAGTGCTTAGCACATAGTAGGCACTTGATTAAGCTTTTTCTGAGCAGATGGATAAAGAAAGAATTTCAAAAGTAACATATATCAGCTAACGCAGAATTTCAAATCTGATGGATCTGAAGCAGTCTCACAAATCATCTGCCGCAAGCCTGAAGCCACATAACTGAAAATTCACTGCACAATGTGGTATTTACATGCAGGCTGCCTTCAAGGCTATGGAGGTTGTGGGTTGGGTCCTGAGTAAACACTGGCTACACTGAAGAGCCATTGTGGGCACTGGTAGGACTTTCAAGTTCCTCTGGGGTCTGAAGTTGATTTGCAGCTGGAGTCAAGTTCCCTGCCAAGCTTCAGCCTCTCCCATTTACTCTTCCTCCCCTTCCTTCCCCCCTCCTCTTCATCCACTTCTTCTTTGCCTTCTATTTCTCCTCCTCCTTCTGCAATTGAATTATTAACTAAAAGAAAACTGTCCAGAGCATAGCAGTTAGCATCAGGCTGCCAATGGTAGGGAACGGTTTTTTTCTTTTTCTTTTTTTTTTTTTTTAACTCAGAGCCTTTGCACTTGATCTAATGCAAAGTAGGAACACAGGCTTTGGATTTAGTGGGAGGGCAACTCAGGGCAGCCAAGAAGTGGAGCTGTGATGCTACCCCACAGGATGAGTCCTATTTCTAAGCAGGAGTTATCCATAGGCTACTTCTGCGCTGGCATTTCAGGGATCCTGGGAAGGCTCCATTGCTCCAATCTCCCAAATATCTCCTACATATCCCAATTTGAATCCTGCTGCTTTCACTGAAGATGTTGATCTTTGTTGAATCATAAAAGCCTCTGAGAGGGACAATTCTGAAAAAGAGGCAGAAGAACTGAGTTAAAGTCTGGCTTGTGAAAATCAGTATCTTTGGAATGGAATACATTATTTTACCTCACTAAGCTTCAGTTTCTTTATCTATAAAATAGAGATGATACTGCTACCTAACATATAGGTTTTTTGAGATTGGAATTTCCTTGTAAATAAAAAAACTTTCTTCACATGGAAGTATTATCCATAGTAATTTCTACATGCATGGTACCTTAGCATACTGCATCACTCTATAAACTACTCGAGGACAAGGACAGTGTCTTGTTTTATATGCCTAGCTCTTAGCTGGGTACGTGGCACAGAGTAGGCACCCAATAAAAGGTGAGTTGAGCAAGACTAACTTACACCAGCACAAGGATAAATATACCCAACGTTAAGATTCATACTTCTTTAGAGATCATAGAGTAACTACTGAACTGTGTCCTTTAGTTCTGGAAAAGCAGGGCAAACCAACCATCCCCACTATGGAACTCTGTCATTAAACACAACAACTAGTCCTCTGGGGACCATTCAATCTAGATCTTCCTCAGATAGTTCATATATTAAAAGATAGTGCCATTGCATCCGGTGGTACAGATGTACTTGTCAGGCTATCCATATCCATATCTTTGTTTCTAGATGAATAAGCATAACATATATTGGTCATGTTGAGAAGGCAGGAGAAATCCAATCCAATGATGTGACATGTTAAAATCACTCATCTGGGCCTCTATGTTATTTTCAATTTTATTGGCATTCAAAAAAGGCACAGATATTTTTACACTTATTTTGAGAAGCAATGTCATAGATAGTCCAAGACTGGACAGCAGAAATTGCATTCTACTCTTCTTCTGTCATCAACCTGCTTTCAGGTTAGCCATTTATTTGTTAAGAAAGAACTTAACTTTCCTGTTAAGTAAAGTCCAGAAAATGGAGAGATGACTCCTAAGAAGATTTCTATTATTCTTTTTGGGTCCAGAGTCCCTTTTCCCATTGTGGTTGTATCCTGTGTTCAGAATACCTCCTATTGGCCATACTGGAGTCTCTATCCCTACACTCCCCAAATTATTCAGAGCACAGGACCAAACATAGTTGGAGAGAGTTGGCATGGATCATCTGTGATATGCCTCATGAGGCCACCTGGTCAGGCAAAGGACTCAGCAGGAAGAAGAAAGGGATTCACATCGTTGCCCAAAGGCTGAAATAAGAGTTGCAAGAGACCCTGTTTTGGTTTGCTAATGCTGCCGGAATGCAATATATCAGAAATGGAATGGCATTTATAGAAGTGATTTATTAAGTTACAAGTTACAATTCTAAGGGTGTGAAATGTTCAAATTAAGGCACCAAAAACAAGATAACTTTCCTCAGGAAAGGCTGATTCTGGGGTTTTTCTGTCACATGGAAAGGTATATGGTGATGTCTGCTGTCCTTCTCTCTTGGCTCCTATGTTCAAATGGCTGGCTCTTGGAGCTCCTTCTGCATCTCCAGACATTTATGTCTGAGCTTTCTCCAAAATGTTCACCTCTTAAAGGACTCCAGTAAACTAATTAAGACCCACCTTGAATGGGCGGGGTCACAACTCCATGGAAATAATCTAATCAAAAGGTCACATCCACAGTTGGGTGTGCATGTTTCCCCATTCGTATCAGGGGAAACAATCTAATCAAAAAGGCCCCACCCTAAATAGTGCTTGCTCCCACAAGATTGGATTAGGATTAAAAAGAACATGGTTTTTCTGGGGTCTGTAACATTTTCAAACCAGCACAGACCCCAAAACACACATGTCCACAAAGGATGTGAGAGCCAAAGTTTATAGAGAGGAGATGACTTAATACCAAGTTGCTGATATTGTTATTAAGAGCCTAGTGCCAAATTCCAAAACAAAATTCTATCAGTGGGACCATTACCTTAAAGTGATTAAAAAGCATGGGCCGAGTTGGGTGTCAGAGACAATTACCTCCATTTAAATAATGTTTAAAGGCATAGTGGGAAATAAAAATAAACTTGTGCTTTGCTCACTATCCATGTATCACTCTTGTTTAAGATACCAACTCATTTACTTTAAGCATTTTCCTATTCATTTGTAGACTTGTTTTACTGTCTGAAGATTTATATTAGACTTTGAAAATTATTTTTCCTTTTTTAATATTATTCAATTAAGGCTAAAGTCATTCACCACTGAGTTAACATACCAACAGTAATTAGGTTAAATTGTCTATGAGCATATCTATAGGAATATGCAAAACACAATTTTCCATTACTTGACTAAAATTGACTTGCACCCAGATAGGTAATAAGGAAAAGGGCAGAGATATATTTTGTATCTCTCCTCTATTCCCTACAATGGGTAGCAGAGTGCTGAACAGAGAAACAAGTAGATTCTTATACTGGGTAGTACTGAGACCATGAGTAAATTACTTGGTTTTCATTCATTCATTCATTCATTCATTCAATAAACAAGTATTTTTCAAACAAGAAGCTGAGAAGTGACCTCAAGGAATATTCACATTTAGGAGGTCAACATTCAAAGTCTAGGCACCCTGGGTTAGGATCCAGAGAGGACATTCAGAGCACATAGGAGGTACTATAGGTATATAATCACTGAGGACAACTTCAAGCACTGAGTTAAAGCCCAGTTAAATTAAACCTTGCAGAAGAGCAGCCCTGCTCTGGGAAGACTTGCATTATCTGTATCTTGGATTTCTAGGTATACCATTTGCTATCTCAATCCCTGCTTACTTTTTATTGCACCCATATAAAGAAGGCCATGCTAGCTTGAATGTATTGAAAAGGATGTGAACAGTACTGGAATAATGATTAGAAGCCCACTGTTTTTTCATTACATTATATTTTAAGACAGCATATTTTCCTGTCTACTGACTTTTAAGAGGGTCCTGCCAAATAGTCTGTGTAAGAGTAAGTGAGCAAATAAAAAGATTGCTCTGTAACAATTTGGACTTGGTTTTTAAGGAACTTTATCTTCATTCACATGAAAAAAATAAATAAACTCTAACTTCAGCTCCTGCAGGACCCACAAAAATGCACAATGTGTGCCTACAGAAGCAAAAGGGGGGACAAAAATGGAAAGAATGCCTTAGCATCCATAGGAAAAGATTCTATTACCAGCAAACAGAGGGCATTGTATAAATTGATTAGTTGGTGATATTGACCAAATTACTGGGAAAAAATTTGGAGGGGCAGTAGGAGCTTTTGAAAAGTATAGGGGGGAAAACTACTATAAGAACAGTATATTAAAAATGACTCCCAGGCGGGCCATGGTGGCTCAGCAGGCAGAGTTCTCACTTGCCATGTCGAAGACCCAGATTTGATTCCTGGTGCCTGCCCATGTAAAATAAATAAATAAATAAATAAGTAAAAATAACGCCCTAGATTGAAATACTGTGGGTCAATGAGAGGGAGGGGTAAGGGGTATGGGAGGTACGAGTTCTTTTTTTTTTCATCTCTTTTCCTGGAGTGATGCAAATGTTCTAAAAAGGATCATGGTGAAGAATACACAACTATGTGATGATATTGTGAGTCACTGATTGTATAATATGGTTGGACTGTCCATGTGTGGGTATTTCTCAATAAAATATATTTTTTAATAAATAAAAAAAAAATAACCCCCAAATGCCAAAGATGTATTCTGGCAAAATGATGTTCTCTTCCTCAAAGGCCTCTTGTTCTTCCTCCAAAATACCCTATTCACCAGTTTAACTCTGACCATTTTTTTAAACTTTTTAGCTACACAGGCCACAATGAATTTGTAAAAAAAAATAAAAATAAAAATGTTATATAAAAGTCGATGTACCCTTGATCAACAATTGTATCAAATACAAACTTCCATCTCACCAGTGATAACCACCATCATGAGTTTGGTGGATATCCTTAAAAAAAAAAAAAAAAGAATGAGGTGGAACTATATGTTCCAATATAGAAGTCCAAGACATTAAGAAAAAAACTATTCATGAAAAAATTAAAATATACACTAGACAGTACTATATATCTTCAATGGGTATATTCATATATATAAGAAATGAATAGAAAAGATTTGGGGGAATTTTCACTTCTGGGAATGGCAATATTATTGGAATAATTCTCTTGCCAAGGACAACTAAGATACCTGGTCAAAATTTGAAAACCTTCTCCTTAAAGGCATCAAGGAACTAATAACAGTGAATAATTGCTAGAACAGCATCCAGGAAGGACAGCCTAATGGCATAAAATAAACTATGTTTGATTCCTTGTCATGCCAGCCTGGCCACGAGTTCCCCTTTTGAGTGACTGTCCTAATCAGTCCTTCCCTGGTGGAAACCTCAGCTAGTAAAGCATGCACCTTCATATGGTCTGGATGATAAGAGCTGCCTTTAGTTTCACCAAATGGCCCCTGCCACTCCTGCTTTTTACATCCAACCTCCAATACCCATGGGAAAGCCCTTCCCCTTCCCTCTGGGTTACAATAAAGTCAAGGCCCACAACTATCCCTCTATCTATCCCTCCCTCCACCATAGATCCTCATAAGAGTCTAGATGAGATAATCCATAGGCCTCACTCTCCTCTCTCTTTCCCCAGGTCCTTTGATCTAATAAAGCTGTACTTTCATGCATTCTCAGCTGACTGGTTATCTGTGTTTGCATCTCATCATGGGATGGGAAACAAATTAGTCTACAAATAATCTTGCAAATACATATCTGGCCTCAATTAACAGGCACTTAGGATGGAAAAAAAAAAGAAAAAGAAAAGGGAAAGAAGGAAAGGACATAAATCAGAAGAAACAACAGACAATAGAAAGAGACACAGAGAAAACAGATTTTAAAATAACTTTGTTATGTTCAAAGAGGTAAAAGGCAAGACTGAGAAGTTTGTCAGAGGACAAAAAACTACAAAAAAGAAAAAATTGAAAAGTAGATTAAGCACAGATGAAGAGATTTGGAGAACTGAAAGATATGTTGAACAAAAATATCTGGAATGAATCATAAAGAGACAAAAAGAATAAAAGAGAACAAAGGAGTTACAGAATAAATGAGAATATCTAACGTGATAATTTATGGCCAGAAGGAAAGGGAAGTGAGAATGGGGTAGTAAAAATATTTAAAAAGATTATGGCTGACAACTTCCCCTAACTAATAAAAGATATAAAGCCATAGGTGCCAGAAGATCTACAAAGCCCAACCAGTGTAAATACAAAGAAAGCCATATGTTGGCATTTTATACTAAAACTGCTGAACACCAAAGACCACCCCCCCCAAAATCTTGATCATGCTAAAAAAAAAAAAAAAAAAAAAAAGAAATTGCCTTTAAAGGGGAAACAACAAAATTGACAGTTGACTTCTCAATAGAAATAATGAAAACCCAAAGACAATAAAATGATATATTTAAATTGCAGAGAGAAAATAGCCATTAACATACAATTCCAGGTCCAGTGAAAACATCTTTCATGAATAAGGACCTTCAGTTCATACACAGATAAGAACTGCAGAATTTAACATCAGCACACCTTCATTAAAGGAAATGCCAATGGTGTTCTTCACACAGAAGGAAAATGATGCAAGATGGAAGACTGGAGATGTAGGAAGGAATGAAAATTAATATAGTGGGTAAATTAAAAAAGACTATTGACTGCATAAAATAATAAGGTCTTATGGGGATTAAAATGTATAAGGGTGAATTTCAGGGGAAGACAGCAGGGTAGGGAGCACCAGGATTCACTTCTCCGAAACAGCCAGTAAATAGGCAAGAGCTGTCTGAAACAACTGTTCTGGGGCTCCAGAGACCAGGGGAGCACTGTACAGAATCCTGGGAAGAGCAGGAGGAAGAGGCTGAGAAACTGGATAAAGAACTGTAAGTAACTCACTCCACAACAGCTGCCAGTGCCCGTACTCCACATTCAAGATAGGTGGCCTCGAGTCTTGTCCCTGGCTGGCTGCTGCAGATGGAGAGGGACATGGAAGTCCTCTTCCCCAAGAATGGGGCATAGGAGGTGCAGCATAGCACTGATCGAGGCTTTAGATTGGTAAATTCAAATCACTGGGTTACGACTCTAAGCTGCTCTTTCAGCCCACCCCAGAGAAGCACGGATGCAGCCATTGTTTCAACCCCACCCCTAGTAGGAGCAGAGATGTGGAGGTTTAGAGACAGTATTTCCTTAGGGCTGCAGAGAACAGCTTGCTGAAAGGTGCAATCTGCTGGGCAAGGTAGAAAATTGTGGCATTGGGGAATCATCCAAAAGGTTTTTGGTATCTTTCCTGATCCTTCCCCCAGGGGTCTTTGGAGCTGGTCTTCACTACCTTCATGGGTCCCTGATCTGGTTTTGGCTTGCAAATATTGACATGGGGAAGTCCTCTCGAGGGTGACCCTCCTCCCAGAATTAGCTCCAAGATTGAGGGTCTGGCCCATCAACTTGGCAGTCCCCAATGCGTGTGAGAATGTCAGGTCTTCCTCGTGTGGAGAAGTTTAATATTTCTACCTTTTCCCCCAGTCCTTCAAAGGAACTTTTTAAATACTTTTTAATCTTTTGCCCAGATTACTCTGGGATGTAATGGGGCATCTCACTAATGTCTATAAACCAACAAGAACTCACTCTTTATTCAAGGTCCCATGAAGTTATGGTGTTTGAATAAGCTGACCATACAAGGTACATTAGATAGTGTGCTACAGAAAATATAAATTTTGCACCAAATAAACACTTCTTCCTTTGGTCTCATACAGAAATTGAATTTTTAAAATACAGTCAATATCATCCTTTATCCTTTAGTCTGATTTACCTCAGTCCTACCCAGATAAGTTTCATTCATTTCTCTAACTGAAATCTGATCGCTTTTTCAGTGTTTTTAACAGTTGCTGTATGCAGTTTCATTCATTTCTCTAATTGAAATCTGATCACTTTTTCAGTGTTTTTAACTCAGTTGCTCTGAGTCTCAGGTGTCACACAAATATCCAAAGTTCCAGGGAATGACACAGAGAGCTCAGTATCTCAGAACTGTTGTTTATAACAGTTACAACTCAGGAATAGATGTGACTGCTATTAGAGTTTACAATCTAGGAACCTTTACAATAGGCCTTTAACTTGATAACCTATGCTCTGAATTCAATTCTCAGAATTTGCGCATTATAATTAGTTTATGTTAGTGAGGTGTCATTGTATTTGTCTTTTCATTTCTGGCTTATTTCATTCAACAAACTGTCCTCAAGGTTCATGCACCCTGTGGCATGCCCCACAACTTCATTTCCTCTTGTAGTGCTCAGTAGTCCATTGTATGTATAAAGCACAGTTTTCCTTTCTGTTCCTCGTTGTACCCTTAGTCCACCTTCATTGCAGAACACAAACACTGCAGGCATTAAACAGTATACAAATGTCCACTCATCTCCTTGCTCTCAGTTCCTCCAGGTATACACCTAAATACAGAACTGCAGGATCATATGGCAACCCCACCCCTAGTCTCCCATGAAGCCACTACTAATTCTCTACCAACAGTAATAGGACATCTCTCTCTCCACATTTTCTCCAGCACTTGTATATCTCTGCTCATTTTTAAACAGTTTTATTCACCCATCATACAATCCAACCTAAGTAAAAAAAATCACTGGTTTCCAGTATAATCACATAGCCATGCTTTCACCACTACAATCTATATGATGACATTTCCATTTGTTCTGCAAAGAAACCCATACAGTTCCTCCTTATCCCCCACTTATTGACATTTAGTTTTTGTATATAGCCATCACTACATTCAATAGAAACGTACCACAATAGTTTGCATTGATTGTATTTTTTCCCATATATCATCCCATTTTCAACACCTTGCAATGGTGATATTCATTTGTTCTCCCTTATGTTAAAAAATTCTTATATTTGTACATTTAATCATCATCATTGTCCACTATAGATATTGCTAAGTTATGCTGTCCTAGTCCTTATCCTCTGTCTTTCCTTCTGATGTCATACATGCCCCCAGCCTTCCTTCCCCAACCATACTCACATTTAGCTTCATTTAGTATACTTACAAATCATACTACTATCAGATAGTATTGAACACAGGCAATTTTAAAGGTCTACAATAAGGCGAACCAAGTGTCAAAGAAGAGTGTTAGCAAAAAAACAATCAACAGTAAAATCTTAGGCAAGATAATTAGATGTCTAGAAATCAACAAAAAGTTACAGGCCATACTAAAAAACAGGAAGGATGGCCTACTCAAAGGAACAAATGAAAACTTTAGAGAAGACAAAGAATTTGGAACAAGTAATCAAATGTTCAAACTAATCACATGTTCAAACAAATATCTTAAATCAACTGAAGGAGATGAAAAATATGCATAAAGACATAAAGTATATTAAGGATACAATGAGTGAACATAAAGAAAATGTGAAAGTATAAAAAGAAACATAATAAATTATGAGGATGAAAAACAAAAAAGTAAGAAAAACAAAAAATTAAAAAATAAACAAATTATGAGGATGAAAGGAACAATAGAAGACATTAAAATGTATTTGAGGCATACAACAGCAGATTTGAAAAGGCAGAAGAAAGAATCAGTGAACTAGAAGACAGAACAATTGAAATCATATAGGCAGAAGAATATAGAGAGAAAAAAAGAGAAAAAATTGAGCCCAGACTCAGGATTTGAATGACAGCATGAAGTGCACAAATACACTCATGGTGGGTGTCTCAGAAGGAGAAGAGAGGGGGGAAAGAGTAGAAAGAATAGGTGAGAGACTAATGGCCAAAAATTTCCCAACTCTTACAAAAGACAAATATACATATCCAAGAAGCACAACATACTTGAAGCAGAGTAAATCCTAATAGACTTGCTCTAAGACACATATTAATCAGAATGTCAAATGCCAAAGATAAAGAGAGAATCCGAAAGCAGTAAGAGAAAAGTGATACATCACATATGAAGGAACTGCAACTAAGTCCTGATTTCTCAACAGAAACCTGGGAAATGAGAAGACAGTGGAAAGATATATTTAAGATACAGAAAGAGAGAAACCATCTGCTAAAAACATTCTTTATATGGCAAAACTGTCATTCACAAATTAGGAAAAATATAAAATATTCACAGATAAACATGAACTGAGAGAGTTCATTCACAAAAGACCAGCCCTACAAGAATTACTAAAGGGAGTTCAGCAGTCCGAAAGGAAAGACAGGAGAGAGGCTTAGATGAGAGTGTAGAAATGAAGATCATCAGCAAGTGTAATTAAAAGGGTTAAAAGAGAGACAAAAATAAAATATGACATTGAAAATCAAAGGACAAAATGAGTGGGTGAAGTAATAACAATTGAATGCTAACAGATTAATCTCCCCAATCAAAAGACATAGGTGGCAGAATGGACTTAAAAGTATGATCCAACTATATGCTGTGTACAAGAGACTCACCTTAGACCCAAAGACACAAACAGGTTGAAAGTAAAAGGTTGGAAAATGATATTTCATTCAAACTATAACAACAAAAAAATGGGGGAGGGTAGCCATACTATTGGACAGAATAGACATTAAATGCAAAATTGTTATGAGGCAAAGAAGGACACCATTTACTAATAAAAGGGTCAATCCACCTGTAAAAAATAACAATCATAATGTACCCAACCACAGTGCTCCAAATACATGAGGCAAACTTTGGCAAAACTGAATGGAGAAATAGATGCCTTTACATTAATAGTTGGAGACTCAAATATACCACTTTTATAAATAGATAGAACATCTAGACAGAGGATCAATAAGGAAACAGATAATTTGAATAATATGATAAATAAACTAGTCTTATCAAACATATACAAAATGATGCACCCAAAGCAGCAGGATATATATTTTTCTCAAGTGCTCATGGATCATTCTGCAAAATGACCCATTCTTAAAAAAAGATTGAAATTATACAAAGCACTTTCTCTGTATGCTGACAAATTAGACAACTTAGATGGACAAATTCCTAGCAACAAATGAACAATCTACAGACTCTACAAGAAATAAAATACCTCAACAAACCAGTTACAGAGATTGGGTCAATCATCAAAAATCTCCCAACAAAGAAAAGCCAAAGCCAGATGGCTTCACAGGTGAATTCTACCAATCATTCCACGAAGAATTAATACCAATTCTGCTAAAAATCATCCAAAAAACTGAAGAGGAGAGAACAATACCTAAATCATTCTATGAAGTCAACATCACATTAACTCTAAAGCCAGGTAAAAATACTACAAGAAAAAAATTACAGACCAATTTCTCTAATGAATATAGAGGCAAAAATCCTCAACAAAATACTTGAAAATTGAACCCAAGAGCACATTAAAAGAATTATATATCATGATCAAGTGGGCTTTATCCTAGGTATGTAAGGCTGATTCAACATAAGAAATCAATTAATGGAATATATCACATGAACAAATTGAAAGGGGAAAACACATGATTATCTTATTTGATGCACATGATTTTGATACTTGACAAAATCTAGCATCCTTTTTTGATAACTATTTTTGAGGATGATGTTAACTGTGGGGTTAACTTCTTCATGATAAAGGGCATATATGAAACCCCACAGTTAACATCATACTCAATTGTGGAAGACTGAAAGCTTTCCCTCCAAGATCAGGGACAAGGCAAGGATGCCCACTATCACATTGTTATTTAATATCGTGCTAGAAGTTCTAGCAAGAGCAGTTAAGAAAAATAAATAAAAGGCATCCTATTTGGAAAGGAAGAAGTGAAACATTCATTTTTTGTAGGTAACATGATACGATTTATAGAAAATCCTGAAAAAAGACAAACAAAGCTACTTGAGCTAATAAGCAATTTCACCAAAGTGGTAGGATACAAGAAAAGCATGCAAAAATTAATGGTATTTCTATCACTAGTAATGAACTATCCAAGGAGGTCACCAAGAAAAAAAAATTATAATATCACCTAAAAGATTCAAATATCTAGGAAAAAACTTAACGATGTAAAGAATTTATACACAGAAAACCAGAAAACATTGCTAAAAGAAATCAAAGAAGACCTAAATAAATGGAAAGACATTCCGTGTTCATGGACTGGAATACTAAATATCATTAAGATGTCAATTCTACCCAAGATGATTTACAGATTCAATACAGTCCCATCAAAATTCCAAAGCCTATTTTTCAGAATGGGAAAAGGCAATTATCAAATTTATTTGGAAGGGTCAGTGATCCTGAATAGCCAAAAAACATCTTGAAAAAGAAGAAAGAAATTGGAGAACTCACACTTTCTGCCTTTAAAGCATATTACAAAGCTACAGTGGTCAAAACAGCATGGAACTTGCATAAAGATACATATATTAAGCAACGGAATAGAATTCAGAGTTAGAAATAGATCCTCACATATATGGCCAATTGATTTTTGAGAAGGCTGCCAAGTACACTTAACTGGGAAAGAATAGTCTCTTCCATGATTCATGCTTGGAGACCTGGATAATCACAGGCAAAAGAATGAAAGAAGATCCATATCTCATACTATATACAAAAGTTAACACAAAATGGGTCAAAGAGCTAATTACAAAAGCCAGAACCATAAAACTGCTTGAAGAAAATGTAGGGAAGCATCTTCAAGATCTTGTGGTAGGCAATCATTTTCTTGACTTTACACCCAAAGCAAAAGCAATGAAAGAAAAAATAGATAAATGGTACCTCCTCAAAATTAAAAACATCTGTATTTCTGAGGACTTTGTCAAGAAAATGAAAAGGCCACCTATTCAATGGGAGAAAATATTTGGAAAGCACATACCTGGTAAGGGTTTAATAAACAGAACATAAAGAAATCTTACAGCTCAACAATAAAAAGGCAAATAGCCCAATTTAAAAAATGGGCAAAATACTTGAATAGACATTTTTCCAAAGAGGAAATAGAAATGGTAAAAAGCACATGAAAAAATGCTCAACTACACTAGCTATAGGGAAATGCAAATCAATACCACAATGAGATATAATTTTACTCCCATTTGATTGGCCACTATTAAAAAACAAACAAACAGAAAACTACAAGTGTTGGAGAGAATATGGGGAGTAGGAACACTCATTCCTGCTGGTGAAAATGTAAAATTGTGCAGTTTCTTTGGAAGACACTTTGGCAGTTCCTCAGGAAAATAAGTTGAATTGCCATATGATCTAGCAGTCCCACTCCCAGTTGTATATCTAAATAACTGAAAGCATGGACTCAAACAGACATTTCCAGACTAATGTGCATGGTAACATTATTTACAACTGCCAAAAGATGGAAGTGACTGAAGCATTCATCAACTGATGGATGGGTAAAAAAAAGTGGTATATACATACAATGGAATACTATTTAGCTGTAAGAAGGAATGAAATCCCAATGCATGCAACAGCAAGGATGAACCTTGAGGACATTATGTTGAGTGAATTAAGCCATACATAATAGGGCAAATACTGTATGATTTCTGACATAAACTAATTATAATAAGCAAACCCTTATAGTTAGAATCTAGAATATAGGCTTCCAGAAGATAGACTAGAGGGTAGAGAATGGAGAGCTGATGTTTAATTTATGCGAAATTTCTATTTAGGTTGATTGTAAATGTTTGAAAATGGATAGTGGTGATGGTAGCACATCATTGTGAGTGTAATTAACAGCCCTGATTTATGCTTGTGTCAGTTTGAATCAGTGGTGGACCCCGGTTAGAAAACCCATGTCCTCTATTCCTCATTCAATATTGCCAATGTCTGAGAGAGTATCACGGATTTCCCAAGTGGGAAAGTTTGAAAGTTCCATATTTTTTTCTCGAGTCCCTCAAGGGACTTTGCCAATACTTTAAAATTATCTGCCCAAAATACTCTGGAATGTATGGGGTATTACATTAAGTTATGTGGAATTGCAAGACCTCATTCCCAATTCTAGGCTCCATGTGTTTAGGTTGTTCAACTGAATTAATGCCTCAGTTTCTTCATCTGTAAAATAGGTTGCTATTTCTGGGAAGGATTTTGGTAATGGTTACCTAAGGGAGTGGTAACAAAGTACTTTTGTGGCACAGCAGACAGAGTTCTCTCCTGCCATGCCGGAGACCTATGTTCGATTCCCAGTACCTGCCCATGTTAAAAAAAAAAGTCCTTAGCCTATGACCATTTGTTCCTTCCCTTAAGCAGTGAGTCAAGTACTTTAAAAATAATTTTGAACTGTCTTTCCCAATTCTACCTTACACAGAGGAGCATTATATTAAAAGATAAAAACTGAACTGTGATGGTCACAGGAAGATGGGGACTTTCCTCCGCTCCCACTGAATCCACACGTTGGCCATTGAGTTACTTCCCTGGAGCTTTGCATAAAGCATTCAAAAATATTTTCTTAATAATTGAAATGTTAATTAATCTTTGACAACATAACTTCTTGAATTTATTAAGTGTATCTTTTGGATAATATAAAGATGTAGTACTACTGTATAACACAAGTTAAGCTATCTGAACTTCACTCATTTTTTATTGGAAAGGGGGATATGGTAGATTGTCAAGTTGTTGATTATTAAAGGAATAAGCAACAGTATTTTACAATGCACACACACTCATATAGTCATTCAATGAGTCAAACTTTTTTTTCAATGAGGGATAGGTAAGTTTTAGAAAAATGAGACTCTAGCCCCTGGTAAATAGAATAATCAAAAAGTGGAAGCAGGAGAAAGTATGGCAAATTGGAGTTGGAATTTTTTTTTTAATCAGCCATTTGATTTGTGTGTATACAAATGACCTATTTCTGCTTTTACCCATTTTTCTAACATAGTGCTTCTTTTTATTCTTCAATGATTTAAAAAGTTAAAGCGTTACTTTTACAAACACTCTTTCTCTCCTCCCCCCATCCTCCCTCTTCCAGTAATCTGTAATCTGTTTTCTATCTCTGCAAATTTGCTATTTCTAGATTTCTTATGGGTGATATTATACAGTTTTTTCCTTATTTATCTTATTTCAGTGAGCATAATATTTTAGAGTTTCTTCCATGTTGCAGAATGTCTCATGGCTTCATTTTTCCTTATGGTCAAATAATACTCTCTTGTGCATCTTTGTTTATCCATTCAATTGTTGGTGGTTACTTGGGTTGTTCCTTGTTTTTGGCTATTGTAAATAATGCTGCTATAAACATTGATGCATCAGAATTTGTTTCCAACTCTGTTTTCACTCTCTTTATGTATACACCCAAAATGGGACTGCCAGGGCAAATGGTAATTCTATACTTAACTTTTTGAGGAACCATAATATTACTTTCAGAAGTGATGGTACTGTTTTAAATCCCACCAACAATGCATGAAGGTTCCTATTTCTCCACATTCTTTCCAACACTCATTATTATTATTATTATTATTAATAGCCATCCTAGTGGATGTGAAGTGGTATAATCATTGGGGATTTGATTTCTATTTCCCTAATGGCTGATCATGTTGACCATTTTCTCATGTGTTTATTGACCATTTGCATATCTTCTTTAGAGAACCATCTAGTCAAGTCCTTTGCCCATATTAAATTTGGGGTGTTTGTCTTTTTGTTGTTGAGTTGTAGAAGTTCTTTCAATATTCTGGATTTTAAACTCTTTAAAATACATGGTTTGAAACTATTTTCTCCCATTCTATAGGTTGCATTTTCACTTTCTTGATAATTTCCCTTGATGCACAAAAGTTTTAATTTTGCTGACATCAAATTTACCTATTATTACATTTGTTGTTCATGCTGTTGTGGTCATATTTATGAATCCATTGCTAAATTGTAGGTCATGAAAATTTGCTCCTCTTATCTCCTAAGAATTTTATACTTAGGTCCTTGACCCATTTTCAGCATATGGTGTGGGGTGGGGGTGGGGTCTAAATTCATTCTTCTGCATGTAGATATCCAATTTTCTCAGAACCATTTGTTTTCAATTTTTTTAAATTTTTACTGTGAAAAATAATATATGTACGAAAAAGCAATAAATTTCACAGTACACCACAACCATTAACTGTAGAACAGATTTCAAGTTTGGCATGGTTTACAGTTCCACAATTTTAGGTTTTTCCTTCTAGCTGCTCCAAGACACTGGAGACCAAGAGAAATATCAATATAATGATTCAGCAGTCATACCCATTTGTTAAATCCTATCTTCTCTGTTATTCCTCCATCTTCTCCTTTGATTTTTCTCCCAATCTTTAGGGGGTATTTGGGTTTTGCCCATTCTAACTTTTCATGTTGGGAAGGGCTTAGAGAGAGATTGAAAGGTCACATTGAAACAACAAAGGAGGTCCTCTGGAATTAACTCTTAGGCATAACTGAAGGTAGGCTTAGCTTCTCTGCTACATAAATAAGCTTCATAAGAGCAAGCCTCAAGATCAAGGGCTTGGCCTATTGACTTAGGAGTCCCTAATGTTTGAGACAGTATCAGGAATTTCCCTGGTGATAAAGTTTAATAGCTCCATATTTTTTTCTCCCATCCCTCAAGGGACTTTATGAATACATTAAACTTATCTGCTCAACATACTCTGGGATATATCTGGGCATTCCGTTAAACTATGCAGAATTACAAGCTCTCATTCCCATTCTGGGCTCCCTGTGTTTGTGTTGTTTAAATGATCTATCTAGACAAGCACCACTTGTTGAAGAGACTTGTTCTCTTTCCCCATTGCATGTTCTTAAAACACTAGTAAAAAATCAATTGTCCATAGATGTGTGTATCTATTTCTGTACTTTCAATTCTGTTCCACTGATTTATTTGTTTGTGATTGTGCCAGTACCCCACTGTTTTGATTACTGTTGCTTTGTAATAGTTTGGAATTGCAAAGCATGAGCCCTGTAACTCTGTTCTTTTTCAAGATTGTTTTGGCTATTTGGGGCCCCTTACAGTCCCATATGAATTTGAAGATCAGTTTTTCCAAACTCCAAAAAAGGCTTCTGGAGTTTTAATAAGGATTGCATTAAATGTGTATATTGTTTTGGTTGATATTGACACATTAACAATCCATGATCATGGGATATCTTGTCAGAATTTAAAATTCCTTTCAGCAGTGTTTTTGTAGTTTTCAGTATACAAGTTTTTTGTATCTGTTTTAGTTTCCTAAGCTGCTCAAAGCTAATACAATATTATGGGTCACGTTAAACAATTGGAAGTTATTCACTAACGGTTTTAAGACCAGAAAAAATGTCCAAATCAAGGAATCATCAAGATGATACTTTCTTCCTGAAAACTGGTTGCCAGAAGGAAAACCTTGGCTCCTCTGTCATATAGTAAGATACATGGCAGTGCCTGCTGGTTACTCCTGTCTCTTCTGCATTTCATTGATTTCAGCTTTTTTCTTCTATGGCTTTCTCTCCCTAGGTCTGAAATTCATTCTCTTATAAAATACTCTAGTAATAGGATTAAGACCTATCCTGACAGAGTTGGGTCACACCTCAACTGAAGCAACCTCATCAAAAGGTCCTATGAATGGATTAAACTTAAGAACATGTTTTTCTGGGGTATATACAGCTTCAAAACAGAGTTACAGGGCTCATGCTTTGCAATTCCAAACTATTACAAAGCAACAGTAATCAAAACAGTGGGGTACTGGCACAATCATAGATAAATAAATCAGTGGAACAGAATTGAAAGTCCAGTATCCTTTCTTAAATTTATTCCTATATATTTTATTCCTTTAGATGCTATTGTAAATAGAATTGTTTTGTTAATTTCCTCTTCAGATTTTTCACTGGTAGTAAATAGGAAATGGTCAGTTTTTGCACACTGACCTTATACCTTGCTACTTTGCTGAATTCATTTATTATCTCTAATAGTTTTTGTGTGGATTCCTTTGGGTTTTCCTTATATAAGGTCATATTTTCTGTAACAGAGATAATTGTGCTTCTTCCTTTCCAATTTAGATATCTTTATTTCTTTTTCTTGCCTAATTTCTCTGGCAAGAATTTATAGTACAATATTGAATAGCAGTGGTGAAAGTGGGCATTCTTGTCTCATTACTGATCTTGGGGAGAGAGTGTTCAATCTTTTGACTCAAATTACTTATCCTTTTCTTTTGTGTAGGTTTTTTAGATATTTTCTTTAGGGTTACCATAAGGATTACATTTAGCATACTAAATCTGCTATAATTTAGTTTGTGTTGATTCCAACTTGACTTCAATAGCCTACACATAAACAGTGCCTATATCCCTTCTCTCATTTTTATCTTGTTCTTGTAACACATTACATTTTTACACATTATGTGCCCAGTAATGAAGTCTTATACTTTTTTGTGTGCATTTTAATTTTAAGCCTTATAAGAAGTAAAAGACAGTTACAAATGAAAAATTAAGTAATACTGACATTTACATTTACCCATATTACTGCTTACACTAGATCTGTCTTTCCTCCTCCTGCATTGAGATACTGTCTAGAAGCATCCTTCCCTTTCAATGTGGAGAACTCCATTTAGCATTTCCTGTAAGGCAGATCTAGTGGTAATGAACGCCTTTAGTTTTTGTTTATCCAGGAAATGTCTTAGTTTCTCCCTCATTTTTGAAGGACAACTTTGCTGGGTATATTGTTCTTGGGTAACAGTTTTTTCTCCTTTCAGCACTTTCAATGTGTCCTCTCACTGCCTTCTGGTATCTATGGTTTCATTGAGAAATCAGATGTTAATATGATTAATGATCCCTTATGTGTGACACTTTGCTTCTCTCTTGCTGTTTTTAAGATTCTGTCTTTGCCCTTGGCATTGGACAGTTCAATTATAATGTGTCTCAGGGTAGATCTGTGTAGGTTCATACTGCTTGGCATTCATTGAGCATTGTCTTGGATATTGTCTTGGCTATGTTTATTCATATCTTTCACAAGATTTTGGAATTTACTAACGTCATTTCTTCAAATATTTTTTCTGGCCCTTGTTATTATCTATATTAAGGGATTTATTACAAAGAATTACCACATGTGAACACAGGAGCTGGGAAATTCAAACTCCATAGAGCATGATGCAAGCTGGGAACTCCATTAAAGGTGATGCTGAAGTACTTAGTCCTAATTCACCAAGGAAGCTGGCTGGTGTAAATGCCATCAAGAGCCAATGCTGAAGTTGAGTCCACATTCTTCTTCCAACTTCTGAAACCCTTAGTACTGGCTTTTAAGATTTCCAACTGATTGCTGATTGCAATCTCCCTTATTGATCATAGAGACAATCAACCAATTCTAGATATAAATTCCATCTTGAAATATCCTCATAGTAACAATCTAGCTGGTACTTGACCAAACAACTGGTGAAATTTCCTAATGAAATTGACACATGAAATTAACCATCACAGTCCACACTTGTGAACTTGATACCCATACACATATCTTCTTAAATCATAGTTAATCTCCAAAGAAGACAATAGCATTGTAATACTTGCATCTAACTTGATACAACTGTACTATGTACAACCATAAACACATTAACCCTTTCCCCAGAAGATACAAGTCCTTGGGTGATATTCACTCTTATGCTTGATATCCTGTAACTTAAATATATGATGTAAAGTCAATACAACTTGTGTTATATGATAAGGGGATAGATAAGATAGGGAAGAAAACAAAGGTACACAACATATTTATAACAAAATAAGGAAGAAATTCTCATAAGAATATATTTCTTATTTCTGAAACTGGTTGCATGGTCATAGCTGGTATTTATAACTATCTTCTTCCATTATATTCCCTTTACCTTCAGTAAGCACCTCAGCTGGTTGTGGTTCTTGGCCTGCTAGGGTGACTCAGACCTGTGTGGGGAAGAAACAGCATCTGCGAAATGAGACAATAGCAGATGATCTAACATATTTGTAATTGGAATACTAAAAGGAGATAAGAGAGAGAGAACAGGGAGAAGAAATATTTGAATAACAATGTCTAAGAATTTTCCAAAATTAATGACAGAAACTAAGTAATAGACACAAGGAGGTTAGAGAATACCAAGCAGAATACAAAAAAACCAACAAAGCAAAACATACACCATGTTATATAATATTCAAACCACTGAAAACCAAAGACAAAGGAAAAAGTCAGGCAGAGGAAAAAAGACACACTACCTATAGAATAAAAACAATAGGAATTATAGCAGACTTCCTGTCAGATATGAGACAAGCATGAAGACAAGGAAGTGATATTATTCCTTCTATCAGTTTAATTTGCTCTTAAGAGGAAACAAAGTTTATAATGTACCATGTGTTTAAAGTACAATTAAAAGTAAAAATATTTAACAACAATAGTTCAAAAGATGGGAAGGGGAATTGTGAATAAGTAGCTATAAGGATCTTATACCACATGTGAGGTACTATAATAGTATTTGAAGGTAGACTCAGATTCTTTAAAATGTATGTCATAAACTCTAGGAAAACAACTAATTTAAAATTTTTTATAATAATAATACATTAGACAAGACAAAATGGAATCACAAAAAAAATTATAAGTTCACCCAAGAGAAGGCAATGATCATCTTAAATGTGAATAATCTAAACACATCAGTTAAAAGACAGAGATTGCTAGATGGATAAAACTGCAAGAGTCAACTGTGTGCTATCTACAAAAAATTGACTTTAAATATAAAGACATATATAGGTTAAAAGTAAGAGGATGAAAAGACATGTCATGTAAACATTAGAGAAAAATAAATTTCAGATATTAAAAGTGTAAAGGGGGCGGGTCATGGTGGCTCAGTGGCAGAGTGCTCGCCTGCCATGCTGGAGACCCGGGTTCAATTCCTGGTGGCTGCCCATGCAAAAAAAAAAAAAAAATGGGTTGGGGGTGCACAGGTGGTTCAGTGGTAGAATGCTCACCTTTCATACAGAAGATCCGGTTCGAGTCCCGGACCATGCACCTCCCCCCCCCAAAAAAAAGTGTAACAGAATATAAACAATTTAATATAAAAAAATTAGAGAACTTAGATGAAATGGACAAATTCCTTGAAAGACACAAACTACTAATGTTCACTCAAAAGAAATAAATAACTTAATTAGCTCTATACCTATGTTTAAAAAATGAATTTGTAGTTAAAAATCTCCCCACAAAGAAAACTCCAGTGCCACATTTCTTCACTGTTGAATTCTATCAAACATTTAAGGAAGCAATAATGACAATTCTACCCAATATTTTCCAGAAATAGAAAATGAGAGAATACTTCCCAACTCATTTCATGACACCATGAATATTTCGTGACATCCAGGGGTGAAAGTCTCCCTGGCAACATGGAACATGACTCCCAGGGATGAGCCTGGCCCTGGTAACATGGGATCAACAATGCCTTCCTTACCAGAAGGGGGGAAATAAATATAGCAAAATATGGTTTTAGTGGCTAAGAGGGTTCAAATAGAGTCTAGAGGCTATTCTGGAGGCTACTCTTATGCAAGTTTCAGCTAGATACTGCTAATTGCCATGGTTTACCAAACACCAACCAACATCATTCCTGTTAACCCTAAAGAACACCTAGAGCTCTATCTGGTATTCTACAAAAGTTTCACGCACTAAATTGACTTTCCAGAAACCTAAAACCTCCAGATGGTTCCTAGGGCAGATAAATCTTGAAACATGGAGGGGACAGCTTCTCCAAGAACATCAACTAGCTCTATTCCCCTACCCCATATTTTTGATACCCTCTTCGACATGAAAAAGTTAAAATGGGTATAGCCTAAATATACCTACAGATTGGGAGAAGGATCAAAGAAGAAGGAGGAGTTATACCAGAGAAGTTAGGATTTAACAAATGAGTATGACTACTGAATCATTATATTGATATTTCTTTTAGTTTCCAATGTCTTGGAGCAGCTAGAAGAAAAAACTTGAAATGGTAAAGCTGCAATCCATACTGAACTTTGAAATTTGTTCTATGACTAATTGTTCTGGTGTGCATGGAAATTTATTGCTTTTTTGGTATATATGTTATATTTCACAATTAAAAAATGTTTTAAAAAAGGCTGGACAGCAGAACATGAGGAGAAATGGAGCTGTTTTATACAAAATTTTGATGGTGAATACAGGACCTCATGCATTTATAAAAACTCTTAGAAGTATTTACCACAAAGAATAAATTTTACTGTAAACAAATTTTTTAAAATTCAACCAGAATGTCTGGGGAACTGAAAATGGAATTCATAATGTTACAAATAAACCTAACCTCTGCATATGACATGCATTTTATGTGATAATATCACACTGAAAGTTGTAGGGGAGAAAATTACTGATCTAAGTAAACTTTGAGAGGATTCTGTACTGTTTATGAAAAAAGAACTATTTGCAAATATGTATTTTAATTGGTAAATTTGTGTCTTACAGGGTTATAGATCAATAATTCTGAAATTACATGTATACTTGTGTTGAACAAATAAGTACATATATTGTAAATAACAATAATCAGGTTTGTCACAGCGAGGGAGAGAAGTTAGAAGTATGCAGAGGGAGAACGCTGAATGAACCACATATTGCCAGATTTTAGTTCAAAAGATCAGCATGTATTCATGGTTTCTTTTAATATAGAGAGAGAAAGGGACACAGAAATAGACATAGAGTATATGTATACATGAATTAGTACGCATACACACATTTTCTAGCTCTGCCACTTAGAGGGCCTAGAGGCAGTGACATTCTATTAGCAATGATCACATCTAGGGTCCAGAGCTTGGTTTCTAAATACCATTCTCCATTGAAAGCAACAAAGAGAAGTGGTTACTCCAGATCTGAGTCAGAGAAAATACAAAATGAATCTGGAGCATCTTTTGCTGCCAGATTAAGAAACTACTAAGGAAAAATAAAAAGATGAGGGCAAGTTGGGTGGTCCAATGGTGGCTCCGTGACAGAATTCTCACCTGCTATGCCAGAGACCTGGGTTCAATTCCTGGAGAGCCTGCCCATACCAAAAAAAAAAAAAAAAAAAAAAGAGGACATGTCAGTCTGAGAAACAAAATTTAAATTGTGTTCTAACCCAAAGAATAAAATAAATATCCATATTGATATGAAGAAATTATTGAATAACAAATAAATTACAGAGAGGGAGAACTTCTTCCTTATAGAAAAATTCCAAATAGTAAATTTAAAAGGAATGAAGGTAGTACAGAAATCACCATTAGAACACTACAATGATATTAGCTGCTGGCAAGATCTGCCTATTATAATGCCATAATTAGTGGGCAAAAATTTAAAGAGAAAGTAATTTGTATATTCTCAAAGTATCTCCCCACAAGAAACATATAAGTCACAAAGAGAAAAATGTAACTTTACAGCAGAGAAACCTTACCAAAACTTCCTTAACCAAATGATTTTTAATCCTATAATTCCCAAGATAGGGCCCCCCCAACAAAGAATTATCTAGCCCAAAATGTCAAAAATGAAAAGGTTTAGAAATCCTGATCGAGAGAAATGAAAATCCATGTGAGCTAGGAGAATGTTCACGGCTGCATCATTTATAATATCCTTAAATAGAAACTCAAACAACCCAAATGCCCATCAACAGTGGAATGGATAAATGCATTTTGTATTCATTTGGTGGAATACTTTATGGCAATAAAAAGAAATGAAATATAAAATTATAAGGAAAAGTAAGAGTAATTTCCACAAATATCAGGAAAAGTGGTTAAGATTGGGAAAGGACACATGAGGAACTTCCAGATTGCTGGTAGTGTTCTATTTCTTGAACTAGGTGGTGTTTACATAGATGTTCACTTTTTAAAAAATGTGCTTTTATGTTTTATTGCTTCTTTTTGTATAGTTCACAATAAAAAAGATAAAAATAAAAGCTGTCAGTAAAAGATCACATGTTCATTCATTTAATCATCATCCAGTCATCACTATTTATAGAACACCTACTACATGCCTGGACCTATTTTAAGCAGTAGGAATACCGAGATGTAAGAATAAAGCAAAGTCTCTGCATTCTGGGGAGGGGATATAAACAATAAAGAATACAAAAAAATACAAGAGAATTTCAAGCAGGGCTAAGTACTTTGACAACAAGATAGAGTTATATGAAAGAGACTGCAGTAAGAAACAGTGACTGGGGTTAGATGTTTTAGATTTTCACATTTTAAATTTCTGGTAACATATATTCAACCTAAAATTTTCCTTTCTTACTTCTTTGTGAATGTGATTACATTCACAATGATGTACTACCCAAGCCACCATACCACCATCCATTGCAAAATGTTTCCATTACCCCAAACAGAAACTCTCTACCAATTAAGCATTTATGCCCCATTCCCCACCTTCACCCTTGTCCCTGGTAGAATGTATTCTAATTTCTGAACCTGTGTGTTTGCATATTCTAATTAGGGGTGGAATATTGTAGACTGAATGGTCAATGAAGGCTTCTGTGAAGATAACATTTGAAGAGATAACAGATCTGTATATATTTTCAAAAATAAAATGGCTGCCTGGGCAACTGAGAAATCAGGAGTTAAGTGATGATTTTGATTACTGGATCATTTTATAGATGTCCTTTATTTGCTTTCTGATATATTGGAGTAGACAGAGGGAAATTCCTGAAAGCTCTAAATTGAAATCCACTGCCTTGACCTCTGATAATGATTGTACAGCCCTTATCTTCTGCCTGTGATTGTAAAAACCTTGTGACTAACCTTCATTTGTAGCCAGCAGTCCAGTTTTTCAACTTTAGAGTCTTGTAATCACTAAAGACAGCCCCTAATGTTTATTAATGAAGGGTCTTGGGGCAGCCTAGAACGAATCCACCCCGAGTCAAAAGTAATCTTGATGACTGAGACTAGATCTAACCAAAATGGGTCTGCCTGACATGTGCAGTAGCTTAGACTTTAACCAACTAAGCATGTAATCAATCTGTGCATGCTCAATAATCAGATCACCTCTAATGACATCATCTGGGGCCACTGTGCTCATTATCCTCAACCCTGCCCACCTTTTCTCTAATAAAATTAGAGAAATTGCTGAAGTTCAGGGAGACAGATTTTGGGCCATTAGGCCATCTGCTCTCCTATTACATGCCTAGTAATAAACTCTTTCTGTCTTTGAAACCCTGATGGCTCAGGAATTGGTTATTGAGCACAGAGAGCTTTTGTCTGGTAACAATTTGGCCACCCTCCAGGATGAATATCTAAAACTCTGGAGCCCCAGCAGAGCAGGTAACTGAGCCTTTTGTGGCCACTGGACTGAATTTAATCTAGAGGTTCAGCAGCTGGGGTTCTCTGTTCTGCTGGCATTCTAGAGACTTTTGGTGGCTTAAAAAGCTTCAAAGAGAGAAACAGTTTCCAGTTCCATGTCCAGACATCTGACTGGCTGAGTGGGCCATCAGGGCAAAAATGGATGAGGGAGCAAATAGACAGTTTGAGTCCCCTTGACCTAGGCCTGGGTCACAGTTCCAGAACTGTGCTCTGACCTCTATACTTTCTGTATTTGGGTACCATACTACACAGGGCTTGAAGCCCTGACCTAATCCAACAATTAGTTGGTGTTTAATGAAGTTAAGTAGGCTTTAATGAAGTTAAGTAGGTTTAAGTGTTAGCTGGTATGTTACATAGGTATTGTTTAATTTTTAGTGTACTAAATGTTTCACATCTGTTTAATTATTAATTGATGTGTTCAGTGTATGTCCTATATGGGGTTTGAAGTCCTGACCTAAATTTTTCTGTTGACTATACTCCTGAAAAAAAAAAAGAGTAATCCAACAATTAATTGGTGTTTAATGAAATTAAGTAGTTCTGTTTAAGTGCTAGACAGTGTGTTACCTGGGCATAGTAAGTGTAGCTATTTAATTGTTAATTGATGTGTTAAGTGTTTAACTCCTGTTTGTTAGTTAGTGTGTTTGGTCTAATTATTGATCGGTGCATTACTTAAACATATTAAGTATTAAGTGTCTGTTTAAATTTGTTGATTGGTATGTTCCTGCATTTGTATTGGTCAAATGTTCCTAACTGTTACTGATTATGGAAATTATTTAAAAAGGGAAACTTTGGGCTGTTTTGAAAATTGAAAGAATTTTGGTTGAGTCTATAAGAAAGGGTTCATTTCTGTAACATAATCTGGCCTCAAAGTTTAAAATGAAAATACTACCATTACAGTTAAAATTAAAGATATTACAGTTAAAATTGTTCTACAAAAAGGTAGAAATGGGATGTGATATTATATTCAATCCTTTATTTATCCCTCTCAAAACTATTTCTGTGTTTAACTTTCTATTTGTGTATGTCTGCCTGTTCAATGTGTATTCTCACACCTACAGATGGTAATAGCAAATTAATAAGAAAATTCTTAAAGGACTCTTTGAACTGCTTAGAAATAATTAGGCATTTTATATAAACTGGCACTTCTGAAATAGGAAGGAAAAACTCTCTGAGCAGCAAGATTCAAAAACCTTAGTTTTGTAATTACTGTAAACAAACCTGGACATTAGAAAAAAACTGCCCCTGGAATTTCCTTAAGACAGCAGAAAACTGCCAAAGGACTGCCTCCGGAAAAAGCAAAGACTGTTTCCAATGGTCCTGGTCATAGCTTTTAATAACATAAATCTGATAGTTGGAAATAGTTTAAGAAGGGCATAGGAGCTCTCAAAATTCCATGGCCTCACCTAAAACTTTCAAATCCAAGCTCAAACACCAAGCCTGGCTTCTGTCTATGCAACCTATCCCTGCCCTAAGACCTAACCACCTAAAGCAGTTAGAGGGGAGGACAAGGCACAGAAGGATGGGAAAATGTGGTTTAGAATTCTTTTTTTACTGGGCTTGGAGATTAGAAATGGTGAGCATAAAAAATGATACAGAATAGGCTATGCTTATTTAATATTTTTTTCCAATAAAACCTTTGCAATGGTAACTGTAGCAATCAGATCGTTATTAAAATATAAATAGCCTTGGGGTAGGAGTAACTGAATAAAATCTAATTGTCAAATTTCAGTAAGTAAAATGAAAAGTGTTTGAGAGATATGGAAAAGTCTTCCTGGATTTAGACTTGGGACACATTAAACAATTGCAGAATATTTTCCAGAACTTGATAGTCAATGCACTTTTAAAATTGTTTGTAATATTAAGATATTATGAAAACAGAGACTTTTTTCAACCTCTGATAAAAGGAATTTTAAGACAAATTCTGAATTGAACAAATCCAAAGTGTATTGATAAAATAAACTGGTATTATAAATACATTCTCAAAATTCCTCTTAAAATGGCCTAACTGGATGGGTTAAGTTACATAAACTGAGCAATGTACCTAGTAATAATACTTATATAAAGTAAAATAAAATGAAAAATATGTTAATGCTTCAAACACATTCTATTTTAGAAATTAGCTAGGTTTAGTAAGAAATATAAATGGATTTCTTTATAACCTTGATTACCTGGATTTCAAAGAATCTGGCTTTTGGTTGTTTGACCATTTGTTGCCTCTGTATGTGAAAGAATTTGAACTTGTAGTGGCTTTGTTAATGTCAAATATACTGTCAACCAGTATATTTCTATTAGTAAATGCTGTCATAAATAGAAAAAAACTAAGTCTTAGCTTCAAAGAATTTATATTCTAGTTAGAATATGCATTTATTAGGGCATAGTATAAAACAATGGTAATGAAGGAATAAATATGCTGAAAAAAATTAAAAAGCAGATAGGTACAGAATGACCTAAGAAGACCTCATAAAAGAGATGACACTTGTAAGACCTTTAAATAAGAAATTAGCATTCAAAGAAATAGAATTCTGAACTAGTTTTTTTTTGGAAGGCATAACTTGATTTTGTGAACTTACATTCCTGGTAATATTTAGCATTTGGGAATATTGTTGAGAAAAATTTAAGGCTTTTTCTGGGCATAAATCTCTTAAATATAAAAAAGCTGATTTATTTCAAACTTGGGGCTTCTCTGGTCTTTGAAGGTAATGCTGAATTGGACTGAGAAGTTTTAGGTTGTACAGTAATCATTTGTGTGTTCTGAGTATTAAGCATATAGATGCCTTACTATGTTCCGAACCCAAGCATCAATTTCTTCCTTTCATTATTTTGTAGTATCTCTGCCTCTTTTCCCCTTCATGAATACTGTTATTGTAAGGAAGATGCAAGCTCAAAAGCTTTGTGAATTTATTATCAAATTTACTTCTGATTATGTGCAGTCTGGATAAATAAAGACTATAGGTGGAATGAATACAGAAGATGATAGAAAGTTTAAACGGTTTTTGTTTAAAAAGCCCTGAATGGATACAGAAAGTTTAAGAGAGTTGGAGGGGATGAATTTTGCTTGTTATAGTCATTGTTGACTGTAAGCTCTGAATGAATATAGAGAGTAATAAAAAAAAAAAAGGAGTTTATGAAAGTGAATTCTGTCATAGTCAGTGCTGACCAAAATTTTATAAGTCTGTGTTCTAGTTTGCTAGTTGCCAGAATGCAACACACCAGAGATGGATTGGTTTCTAATAAAAGGGGATTTATTTTGTTAGTTCTTCAAAGAAAAGGCAGCTAACTTTCCACTGAAGTTCTTTCTTACGTGGGAAGGCATAGCATCATCTCTGCTGGCCTTTTCTTCAGGCCTCTGGGTTCTGACAACTTTCCCCGGGGTGATTCCTTTCTGCACCTCCAAAGGCCTGGGCTGAGCTGCAAGTGCTGAGATGAGGAATGCCAAGCTGCTTAGGCTGTGCTACATTGAGCTCTCTCATTTAACCACCAGCCAATGAAGTCAAACATCATTCATTACAACAGGCACGCCTCCTAGCCAACTGCAGATGTAATTAGCAACAGATGAGGTTCACGCACCATTGGCTCCTGTCCAGAGCAACAGAACTAGGCACCTTCACCTGGCCAAGTTGACAACTGAATCTAACTACCACAGTCTATTTATCATATATTTAAAAAAAAAAGAAAGCTTTTGTGTCAAGCCAAGTATTCACTCAAAACTAAAGTTTAATTTTTTCCTTGTTAAAATAATGTGGATTGTTAGTCTGTTCTTAATGTAAAGTTTTTAAAAAAGTTTTTCTTAATCATTCATGTACTCTTTCTAGAAAACAAAGATTTTACACCAGAATAATATCCTTGTTAATGTTTATGTTGGCATTATCGTTCCTAATTTCAGAGAACAAGTCTTCTCACTGTTAAAGGGAAAAAAATGTAATAAATAATTGTTCTTTACCTTCCAAAAGTAAGATGTTAAAATAGCTTAACCTATTATATAGGAGGTGATTGGAAGTATTACACTGTTTAAAAGAGATTTTCTATCCTGCTGCTGGTTAAATTTGTATAGGTAAAATAATATTAGTCATATGTTTAGAGGTGATAAAATTTCTAAAACTTTGGCAATGTTCTCACTGTCCATGTTATATCTGATACTGATCTGTATGGTGTTAAACAATGGTATGGTGGTGTTAGTCATGGTTTTAGTTATTCTTAAAAAGCTACAGATTATAGAAAAATCCAGATTATCAATTGCACTGCTTTGCTCTATCACTTCTCTAAAAGTGTATATAGTCAGGTATAGGTCAGAGCTCCACCGGTAAAAAGGAAAAACTTTTTTAAAAGGCAGGACAAATATGTATATATATATTATATTTTATCTGTTAATTAACATAATTCTGGTAAATGTGCAAAAGTGAAACAGAATGAAATCTCTGCTATGGTTTCTTAATATAAAACAACTGTCTAATGATTTCTGAAAGTAACTTCATTGAAAAATGCTTACAAAAATTAGAACTCAGATTGTAAGCTTTAATTATTATCTGTATATTCTGAAATGCTTTGCTTTTTGTATAACCTAGTAGTTCCTTGGAACTTTAAGTATCTGTGTAAAACCTGAGACTCAGATTCAGTTCTCCAGCTCTGAGAGTCAGCATAAGTCCATACAGCAACTGTTAAAAAAAATGAAAGAGATCAAATTCCAATTAAAGATATGATGAAACAGATCTAGTTAAAACTGAGGTAAATCAATATACAAGGTAAAGACAATATTGTCTGTATTTTAAAACTTTAACTTTTGTGAAAGATAAAAAGAAAAATGATCATTTTTTCCAAAATTTAAAATTTAACTATCTAATTTAATCTGTTTACTCAGTTAAACAACTTAAATCAGATTTATTTGATATAGAAACTGGAATAAGAAATAAAATCTTAATGTTCTGTAGAAGTTAATATAATACATGATGATTTCAGACCATTTGGGGCAGAAAATGAAAAAGTATTTGCAAAGCCCTTTGAGGGACTGGGGAAAACAGAACTATTAAACTTCCCCATCTGGGGAATTTTTGATATTTTCTTAAGCAAGAGGGGCTCCCAATTTAATAAGCCAAGGTTTTGATTTTGAGGCCTCCCCTTACAATACTTATTTCTGTAATAGCAAACTGAAGCAATTTATTATTCATGCCTAAGAGTCATCTCCAGAAAATTTCTGCTGTTGCTCAAAAGTGGTCTCCCTCTAAGCCAAACTTTGAACTTCCCCCCATGTGGGACATACTTTCCAGGAGTGTAAGCCTGGCCCTGGCAGCATGAGATATAACTGGCCCTGGCATTGCAGGAAACTGTCCCTGGCATTGTGGAAAAGAGGGAAAGAAATAGAGTTTCAATGGCTGAGAGATTTCAGATAGAGTCTGGAAGTCATTCTGGAGATTACTTTTATGCAAGTTTCAGCCAGATATTCCAAACTGCCACAGAATGGCAAACCCCAACGAACAGTGTTCCTGAAAACCCTGAAAGATATCCTGTACACTACAAAATTTTACTTATTAAATTTGTTGTTCAGAGACTTGAAACCTCCACATTGTTCCAATGCCAGAGAAGCTCTGAAGACCAGAGATACTGGACTCTTCAAGAACAACCACCAGTTTCATCGTATCATCCCTTTGCCCCTTAATAAGAACACCCCCTTTTCAGCTGTGAAGCAATCAGAAGTTGTTGACAAGATATTCCTCAAGATTGAGGGATAATTATCAAATGAGAGGGAGGAATTGTAACTGAAAAATCAGGAGTTAAGGGTTGATTTTGATTACTGGATCATTTGATAGATATTCCTTATTTGCTTTCTGGTATATTGGAGTAGATAGAGGGAAATTCCTGAAATCTCTAAATTGTAATCCAGCTGCCTTGACCTCTGATAATGATTGTACAGCCCTTATTTTCTGCCCCTGTGATTGCAAAAACCTTGTGACTAACCTTCATTTGTAGCCAGCAGTCCAGTTTTTCAACTTTAGAGTCTTGTAATCACTAAAGACAGCCCCTAATGTTTATTAATGAAGGGTCTTGGGGCAGCCTAGAATGAATCCACCCCGAGTCAAAAGTAATCTTGATGACTGAGACTAGATCTAACCAAAATGGGTCTGCCTGACATGTGCAGTAGCTTAGACTTCAACCTACTAAGGTTGTAGTCAATTTGCGCATGCTCAATAATTAGATCACTCTACATAATTTGGGGCCGCTGTGCTCATTATCCTAAACCTTGCCATTTTTCTCTCATAAAACTATCTGAATCACTGCAGTTCAGGGAGACAGATTTTGGGCCATTAGGCCATCTACTCTCCTACTACATGCCTAGTAATAAACTCTTTCTCTCTTTGAAATTCCAGTGTCTCAGGAATTTGTTGTGGAGCATATCAGGCAAAAGAATCCACAGGTGGGGGTAACACCTGCATCAGGCATTGCCAGGAGGAGATCATTTTCCAAGAAGGACTTGTCCTTCTTGGAAAACATCCAACAAGGTCACTGATAAGGATTGCCTGATGATGAAACTAGTTTTGGTACAGTAAAGAAAGCTTATCAGAATGGCCAGGCATACCATACTAATCAATGAATATCTGCTCCCTGCTTTGTAAGACCCCTCCCTTTAAGTAAAATGGAAACTTAATGTCAGTCAACCAGAATATTTTCTCACTTGCTTCCACATTCACTCTATATGAGCTTTCCCTTTTGTCTTCCTCAGGGAGCTCTGTTCTACATTCTGAATGGGATGCTTCCCAGTTATGGGGTTGCTCAATAAGTTGTGAGATCCAAAATTTTATGAAAAGTTTTTTTTTTTATCAGTATCAAATGAGGGAATGGGTTGTGTGAACTTTCAGAAAAAAGAGAGTTCCCAATAAATGAAATGTTCCTGAGGCCCTTCAGTAAGTAAGTGTTTGGTATGTGTGAGAAATATCAGAAAATAAAGTGTGGCTATTGTGGAGTGAATGAGGGAAGAGCGGGAGGAGTTCAGGTTAGTGTGGTGGAGAAGGTCCCCATCATGGAGGACCTCGTAGATCCTGGGAAGGAATTTGGATTCTTTCCTAAGTGCCATGAAAAGCCACTTAATGCTGCTGCTGTGTGGACTGTATGAGGGAAAAGAGGTGGTATGGAAATGAGTTTAGATTATGTGAGAGCTGATGGTGGCTGTGAGGTGAAGATGGTGAGAAGTGGAGAGAGTTGGGATTTATTTTAAGGTAGAACAAGAGCCAAGAATGTTTGTTAATGGATTGGATGTGAGGGATGAAGAAAGGAATCATTAAACATGTTTTTATCCAGAACAAACAAGGGGATATTGGGAACATTTGCTGTGATGAGGCATACTGGGAAGATGGAAGAGATTGTAAGAAACTTGGATCAAGAGTTTTATTTGGACCATATTAATTTTAAGAGCCTATTAGACATTCAAGAGGAGATACTGAGACTTCTGGGAAGATGATAGAATAAGATAGGCTGAGTTCACCCCTGCTCCAAGGAACAGCTAGAGAAGGGACAGAAAAATGATTGGGACAGCGGTTCAGGGTGTGAGTGACCTGAGAGGGTCTTCTCCACCACATAGGGAGGTCCTGGATGAAAAAGCTGAGTAATTGAGATGCAGGAACTAGGTGAGTGAGTTCCATCAGGACTCCACTGGGGACAAGAGACCATGCCTAGGAAAGTGCCTGCCCCTACAGCTAGCTTGGGATATCAGCTCCTCAGCTCCACAGTCAAGAACTCCCTCAGAAGCCAGTAAACTAGCTTTCCCTGCTCATAGAGACCATTCAACGAATGCACAGAGCTTACAGCTCCCATTTCCAAACAGAGGCCTGGAGCCCTCAGGAGCACATGGACAGGGAGGCAGGCAAGAGAAAGCAAGCCACCCTGTGCCCCATGCACTGTACCTGCCCCATACTTACACACCCACACACACCACCCTCCTGACCCTGGGCCCTGCCCCCTGCCCATGCCACACCATGCCTCCCTGTCCGCTGCAATGCAACCTGTGAACCCATGCCCTGGACCCCATACTCCCACCCATGCAATACCCCACCCCATGCCCACCCCCACCCGTACCGCACCCTGTGCCCTTCCATGCATGCCCTGCCCCTGCCCCACATCCTCACTCCCCAGACTTGGTGCTTCCATGCTCCACACCCCACACCATGCCTAGCCAGCTAGCACTTCCAGGTTGGCTATGTACAATGGTAGATGTCATACCCAGTCCCACAACCCAAGATCATCCCAAGTGGGAGCTCCCTCAGCCCACAAGCAATATCCCCATTGAGGTGCACATTGTCCACCCCACCAGCCCTGAGATTGAGAGCTTTCAGTGAGCACCAGGACCAGCAGACCTGGCTGGAATTGCACCAGGTCTCCATCCAGCTCACCTGGTTGCCATAGTCAGGGAGAGGTGGACCTGAGGGGAAAGGCCCAAAAGCATCATCTGTTGGAAACAAACAGTAAGCATAGTCTGGCAAACTGTCTAGTTTCAAACAGATCCTCAAGTAGAATTACATCCCTACATGAGATCTGGGCCTTGGTTTGCCAGGGAATTACTGACAAATCAAGTGCAAAAGGAAAGCTTCAATGCAAATCCAAGCAAATGCAAAACTTAGATGACTGAGGGAAATCAACTTCCAAATTAACCCTATCAAGGTAATTAAATGTGTAGAAGCCAATATAAAATCACAAAGCATATGATGATGCAGGCAGATATAATCCAGCCAAATGACCAAATTAAAACACCAGAGGAGACACAGACTGTGGAATAACTAATCAAAGATGTTTGTTCATACAGCTCTGCTAAATAAATTCTATGGGCTGGCTAATGACATAAAGGATACCGAGAAGACATTAGAAGAGCATAAAGAAGAATTTGAAAGAATAAGTAGAAAAATAGCAGATGCCATTGAGATTAAAGATACTGCAGATCAAATAAAAAATATACTAAAGACACACAAAAGGAGATTTGAAGAGGCAGAAGAAAGAATAAGTGAACTAGAAGACAGGGCAATTGGATTTGAATGCAAAAAAGAATGAATGTCAAAAAAGATGGAAAAAATTTGATTGGCTCTCAGGGAAATGATGGACAACAAACATGCAAATATAAGAATCATTTATCTCAGAAGGAGCAGAGAACAGTAAAGGGCTAGGAAGATTAGTTGAAGAGATAATGGGGAAAACTTCCCAACCATTATAAAAGACACAAATCGCCCAACAAACCCCAAATAGAATAAATCTAAATAGGCCTAATCCAAGACACATACTGTGCTGGTTTGAAAGGATGTATGTCCCCTAGAAAAGCCATGTTTTAATCTAAATCCCATTTCGTAAAGGCAGAATAATTCCTATTCAATACTGTATGTTTGAATCTGTAATTAGATAATCTCCCAGGAGATATGGTTTAATCAAGAGTGGTTGTTAAGCTGAATTAGGTAGAGGCATGTCTCCATCCATTTGGGTGGGTCTTGATTAGTTTCTGAAGTCCTCTAAAAGAGGAAACATTTTGGAGAATGGGAGATTCAGAGAGAGCAGAGAATGCTGTAGCACCACAAAGCAGAGTCTACCAGCCAGCAACCTTTGGAGATGAAGAAGGAAAACGCCTCCCGGGGAGCTTCATGAAACTGGAAGCCAGGAGAAGAAGCTAGCAGATGATGCCGTGCCCGCCGTGTGCCCTTCCAGATGACAGAGGAACCCTGACCATGTTCACCATGTACTTTTCCAGATGAGAGAGAAACTGTGACTGTGTTTATCATGTGCCTTCTCACTTGAGAGAGAAACACTGAACTGCATCGGCCTTCTTGAACCAAGGTATCTTTCTCTGAATGCCTTTGATTGGACATTTCTATAGACTTGTTTTAATTGAGACATTTTCTTGGCCTTAGAAATGTAAACAAGCAACTTATTAAATTACCTTTTTAAAGAAGCCATTCCATTTCTGTTATATTGAGTTCTGGCAGCTGGCAAACTAGAACACATACTGATCAGCCTGTCAAATATTGAAGAGAAGAAAAAACCCTGACAGCAGCATGAAAAAAGCAATCTACTACCTACAAGGGAAGCCACATAAGACTGAGTTCAGATTACTCAGTAGATACCATGGAGGTGAGAAGGCAGTGTTATGATATATTTAACCTGATGAAAGTTAGCTGCCTTTCCTCTGAAGAACTATAAATTTTTAACTAAATAAATTCCCTTATTAAAAACCAAACCATCTCTCGTGTGTTGCATTCTGACAGCTTTGGCAGACAAAACAAGAGACAATTCAAGAAGCAATAACAAGCATAAATGTTTGTGCTCCCAATCAAGGAACTCCAAAGTACATGAGGCAAACATTGGCACAATTGAAGGGAGCAATAGACGTTTCAACAGTAATAATGGGAGACTTCAATACACCACTCTCCTCTATAGACAGAACAAGCATACAAAGGGTCAATAAGAAAATAGAGAACTTAAACAATTTTATAAATGTATTAGACCTAACAGACATATATAGATTGTTACACCAAGATATACATTCTTCTCTAGTGCTCATGAAACATTCTTCAGAATAGATTGTTTGCTGGGGCACAAAACAGGTCTTAATAATTTTTAAAAGATTGAAATTGTTAAAAGCATTTCCTCTAATTACAATGGAATGAAGCTGGACAACAATAACCACCAAAGGAAGGACCAAATATTTAAAGTCCAAATATATGGAGATTAAAGAACGCACTCTTAAGCAATCAGTGGGTCAAAGAAGGAGTTGCTAGAGAAATCGGCAAATATTTGGAGACAAATCTAAATGATAATACAACATATCAGAACTTAGGGGATGAGGCAAAGGCTGTGCTGCAAGGGAAATTTATTGCCCTAAATTCCCCTATTAAAAAAGAAGAAAGAGCAAAAATTGAGGACTGAACTGCTCACCTGAAGGAACTAGAGAAAGAACAGCAGATTAACCCCAAAGCAAATAGAAGGAGAGAAATAACACAGATTAAAGCAGAATTAAATGAAATGGAGAACAACAACAAAAACAATAGAAAGAATCAATAAAACCAAAAGTTGGTTCTTTTAGAAAATCAATAAAATTGATGGATCCCTAGCTAAGCTGACAAAGAAATAAAGAGAGAGAACGCAAATAATATCAGAAATGGGGGGAGGGGGGATTCTTACCATGGACCCTGAAGAAATGAAAAAAATCATGCGAGGAGAATTTTGTCAAATACTCCAAAGAGAACTAACACCAATCATGCTCAAACTCTTCCAAAAATTTGAGGAAAAAGAAACAGTATTGAGCTGGTTCAAAACTTGTTGTGTACCTCCAGAAAAGCCATGTTCCTTTATCTTCATTCAGTATTGCTGGGTGAGATCTTTTTATTGTTTCCATGGAGATGTGACCCACCCAATTGTGAGTGGTAATTTTTGATTAGATGGTTTCCAGGGAGATGTGTCTCTGCCCCTTCAAGGTGTGGTTACTTACTGGAGCCTGGTAAGAGGGAACCATTTTGCAAAATTTCAGTGCCAACAGAGGCTACACAGCCAAAGATCTTTGAATCTCTGAAAATGTCCCCAGGGAAGGCTTATGAAATGAGGAGAGAAAGCTAGCAGATGTAGCCATGTGCCTTCCCAGCTGAGAGAGGTGTCCAGAAAGTAGTAATTGAAGGAAACTTTCTCAATATGATAAAGGGCACATATGAAAAACCCATAGCCAGCATTGTACTCAATGGTGAGAAACTGAGAGCCTTTCTCCTACAATTGGAAATGAGACAAGGATGCCCTCTGTCACTACTATTATTCAACATTGTACTAGAAATTCTAGCCAGAGCAATCAGGCAGGAAGGAGAAATGAAAGGCATCCAGATCAGAAAGGAAGAAGTAAAACTTTTATTATTTGCAGATGGCATGATGCTATACTTTGAAAATCCTGAGAAATCTATGACAAAGTTTCTTGAGCCAATAAACAAATTCAGCAAAAGGGTGGGATACAATATTAATGTGCACAAATCAGTAATGCTTCTATACACAAGCAATGACCTATCTGAGGAAACAATTAAGGAAACAAATCCATTCAAAATGGCAACTAAAAGAATCAAATATCTAGGAATAAACTTAACCAGGAATGTAAAGGACCTGTATACAGAAAACTACACAACATTGCTAAAAGAAATCAAGGAAGATTTAAATAGGTGGAAAGACATTCCCTGCTCATGAATAGGAAGGTCAAATGTAGTTGAGATGTCAATTCTATCCAAATTGATTTAGAGATTCAAGAGCAATACCAATAAAAATCCCAATAACCTACTTTGAAGACTTTGAAAAGCTAGTTATCAAATTCTTTTGGAGGGTAGCCTTGATTCTCGAACACAAGTATATAAAGATATAGCTTTTACTATGTGACTGTGTGTTGTGAAAACCTTGTGTTTGATGCTCCTTTTATCCAGGGTGTGGACAGATGAGTGAAAAAAAAATGGATAAAAATAAATAAGAAATAGGGTGGATAAGGGGTAAAATAAATTGAGTAGATGGAAATACTGGTGGTCAAAGAGAGGAAGGGATAAGGGGTATAGGATGTATGAGTTTTTTCTTTTTGCTTCTTTTTCTGGAGTGATGCAAATGTTCTTAAAAATGATCACGGTGATGAAGACATAACTACGTGATGATATTGTGAGCCATAGATTGTACACTATGTATGGAATGTATATGTGTGAAAATCTGTCAATGAAAAGCAGAGACTCTAACAGATATTTGCACACCAATGTTCATAGCAGCATTATTCACAACTGTCTCAAGATGGAAGCAATCCTAGCGTCAATCAATGGACAACTAGATAAATAAAATGTGGTATTTACACACAATGAGATATTATTCAATAGTAAAAAATAATAAAGTCCTGATGCATGTGACAATATGGATAGACCTTGAAGAATCACATTAAGTGAAATCACTCAGACACAAAAAGACAAATATTGTATGATTTCACTGATTTGAAACATTTAGTATGAGCGAACTCACAGAGCTATAATCTAGAATATAAATTACTTGGGGTAAGGGTGAGGATAAGGAATGGTACATTATGGCTTACAATGTACAAGATTCCTATTTGGAATGATGGCAATGCTTCTGTAATGGATGGTAGTGAAGGTAGTGTAACATTGTGGATGCAATTAACAGCACTGAAATATAAATATGCATATATGAACATGATTAAAAAGAGAAAGTTAGATTATATATATGGTAACAGTATAAACATTTTTAAAAAGTGATCCATGGAATGTCACTGCACAAACTGTGAACCCTAAGTTGAACCGTGGACTAGTGCAATTATAAAAATGTGTTTTCATCAATTTTAACAGGTGTTAACTAGTGTTTGTGAGGGGGAGTGTTGGTAGTGGAGTGGTATATGGGAGTCCTGTATTTTATTCATGATTGCTCTGCAACCCCACAACTTCTCTAATAAAAAATAAAAATAAATAAAGAAAAAATTCATTTGGATGGAAAGAGACCTTGAATAGCTAAAAATATCCTTAAAAAGAAGAATGAAGGGGAAGATTAACGCTTTCTAATTTCAAAGCTTATTATAAAGCCACAGTGGTCAGAACAGCATGGCACAAAGAAGTATTGACTAATCAAACAAAATCTATAGTGCAGAAATAAATCTAAGGTCAACTAACCTTCGACAAGGTACCCAAATCCACTGAACTGGGACAGAATAGTCTTTTCAATAAACGGGCATGGGAGAATTGGGCATCAATAGCCAAAAGAAGTACCTTATCTCATACCTATACAAAAACTAACTCAAAGTGGATCAAGCACCTAAATATAAGAGCCAGTACCATAAAACTCCTAGAAGAAAATACAGGGAAACTTCTTCAAGACCTAGTGATAGGAAGTAGCTTCCTGAACTTTACACCCAAAGCACAAGCAACAAAAGAAAAAAATAGATAAATGGGAACTCCTGATAATCAAATGCTTTTGTGCCTCAAAAGACTTTGTCAAAAACGTGGAGGCAGCCAACTCAATGGGAGAAAATATTTGGAAATCATGTATCAGATAAAGGTTTGATATCCTGTATACATAAAGAAATAGTACAACTTAAAAGAACAAACAATCCAATTATAAAATGGGCTAAAGATATGAATAGGCATTTTTCTGAAGAGCAAATACAAATAGCTAAAATGCATATGAAGAGATGCTCATTTTCATTAGCTATAGGGGAAATGCAGATCAAGACTACAATGAGATATCATTTGCCATATATAAGAATGGCTGCTATTAAACAAACAGAAAACTACAAATATTGGAGATGATGTGGAGAAATTGGAACACTTACGCAGTGCTGGTGGAAAGATATAATGATACAGCCACTATGAAAGACAGTTTAGCAGTTCCTTAGAAAACTAAATATTGAGTTGCCCTGTGACCTGGCAATACCACTACTCAGTATATACTCAGAAAAGCTGAAAGCAGTGATGCAAAAACAGACATTTGCACACCAAATTGTGGCACTATTCACAATTGCCAAAAGATGGAGACAATCCAAGTGCCCATTAACAGATGAGTGGATAAACAAAATGTGGTATATAAATACGGATGGAATATTATGTAGCAGGCAGTAAGACAAAATGATGTCCTGAAGTATATGCCAATGTGGATGAATCTTGAGGACATAATGCTGAGTGAAATAAGTCAGACACAAAAGGATAGATACTGTATGATTTCACTGTTATGACCTTGGTAAAGGTAAATTCAGAGGTGTATAATATAGAATATAGGGGACCTAGAGATACAGAGAAGCTAGAGATGGGTGAACAGTTAACTAATGAGGTTGAACTTAAATGAGAGAATGGATAGACGTGAAGGCAGTTCACTAATGGGTCTATAAGTAATATTGCCATAGTGAAGGTGAACATGATTGAAAGGGGTTGTATACAGCCATATATCACACCAATTAATGCTACAAATAATAAATAAGTTCTTGCATGAACTAGTTCAAAGGTATGAATCTTGTACAGAAAGTAAATAATAGAGGGGTATGGGGGGAAACTACTATAGCATGCTGAGGTCTATGCTTAACAGGAAGACATCAACAGCACCACAGCAATATCAAGGGTAAATAATTGGGGCAGGGGAGGGGGGTACAAGAGTTAAGGGAGGTTCGGATTTTCTATTTGGCGAAGGTGAGTTTATTGGTTATTTTTCTGTTGGGAAATGAAAATTGTCTAAAATTGAGAGTGTTGATTGTACAACTAAGTGCAAATAATATGCAACATGGATTGTTACTGTGGAAATAGTACATGTTGCCCAACGGAAGGGGGTGGCTGAAGGATACACTGACTGAGAAGTAGAATGGCAAACTGTGGTGTATACATATGATTGAATATTGTGCGGCTACAGAAAGGAATGATGTCATGAGGTATGCAATGAGGTGAATGAACCTGGGGAACATTATGCGATGCAAAATAAGCTAGGAAGAAAAGAACAAATATTGTACAGCCTCTTTTAGAAAATACTTATAAGAAAACTGGAGCCTAGATTGTAAGCTCTTATAGCAGTCACATTTAGTCCAGATCTATAATTGTTATTTCTAGATTTTCAGATGCTGTGCTGTATATGTATAAACTGGTATTTCCTTGGAACTTTGGGTATCTGTGTAACACCTAAGACTCAGAGTTGGAGTTCTGCAGCTCGAAAGTCAGGATTGCCACATACAACCGTTAGAGAAACCGAAAAAGAGATCAGCCTTCAATTAGAGTTAAGAAAGAAGCTGGGATTGGGTTAGGAATAAGGTATCAGAATACAGGGATAAGGAGGACATTGTTTGTATTTTAGAACTTCATCTACTATATGAGACCAAAGAAGAGGTTTATTTTGTCCAAAACCTAAATTTTCTGTAGCACATAATCTAACTCAATCTGTCTGGGTAGTTCATTTCAACAACCCAAACACACGGAGCCCAGAATGGGAATGAAGGCTTGTAATTCCATATAGTTTAATGTAATACCTGGACACATCCCCGGGTATGTTGAACAGATAATTTTAAAGTATTGGCAAAGTCCCTTAAGGGATGGGAGAAAAAATATGTAACTATTAAACTTTCCCACCTGGGAAGCCTCAATACTATGTCAAACATTAGGGACTCTCAAGTCAACAGGCCAAGCCCTTGATCTTGAGGCTCACTCTTGTGAAGCTTATTTATGTAGTGGAGTAGCTAAACCTACCTGTAGTAGTTAAGAGCTACTTCCAGAAAACCTCTTTTGTTGCTTAGATGTAGCCTCTCTCTCTCTCTCTCTCCAAGCCCAGCTCTGCAAGGAAAATCATTACCCTCCCCCCTACAAGAGACACAACATCCAGGGGATGAGAGTTTCCCTGAAAACATAGGACGTAATCCCAGGGATGAGCCTGGCCCTGCATCGTGGGATTGACAGTGACTTCCTGCCCAAAAGGGGGAAAAGAAATGTAATAAAATAAGGTATCAGTGGCTACGAGATTTCAAAGAGAGTGGAAAGGCTACTCCTACATAAGCTTCAGCTAGATATTGCTATTTATCAAGGTTTGCCAAACCCCAACCAAAACCATTCCTGCCAACCCTCAAGAACACTAGGGCTCTATTTGAGATTCTACAAAACTTTCATGCACTATGATTTCTTTTCAGAAACCTGCAACCTCCAGATGGATTCCCAGGTCAGATAAGCCTTGAAACCCAGAGGGGCCAGCCTCTCCAAGAACATCAACTAGTTCCATCCCCTTATCCCATATTATGGATACCCCTTTCCAACATGAAAAAGTTAGAATGGGCATAGCCCAAATACACCTTAAAGATTGGGAGAAGGATGAAAGGAGAAAGTGGAGTTATGCAGAGAAGATAGGATTTAACAAATGAGTATGACTGCCGAATCATTATAGTGATATTTCTTTTAGTCTCCAGTGTCTTAGAGCAACTAGAAGGAAAAACCTGAACTTGTGGAACTGTAACCCATACAAACCTCTGAAATCTGTTCTATAACGAATTGTTGCAGTGTGCTTTGAATTTTATTGCTTTTTTGTATATATATATTTCACAATAAAAAATGTTAAAAAAAAGGAAATATGAAGTTCCTTGTTGGATATGAAGGTCAAGAAAAAAATATGTAAATGTGGGTATCTGAGGGTAGAGATGGCATTTTCTGTCATGGGCTGCTGCGATAACCCAGACAGGGAGAAAAGAAGATTGTTTTTGTTAATAGCTTGGGAATAAATGAGTAAAGGCTGGGACCAGAGGGAGGTTAAGGTAGAGAGGCATGCATTTCCTTTTTGTAGAGTTAATGGGCTAGATCTTGTAAATACCTGAAGTTCCCTCCAACTACATTAAAAAGATCCAACAGATTACCGATTGACTTAATAAACTAGTGTGTTTGTTAAATACGTTACCTAGAATTGGCTTACAAAGATAATCTTTTTAATTGCAAAAAGTTGATTATGAGTCAACGTGTATGGTTTGTCCCATTTTTAAGAACATGTATTGCTTTGGCAGCTTGGAAGCAGACAGACTAGTATATGAGCAGTGGTTGCGGGAGGTTCTGGGCATACTATGGTTTTATTTTTTTAAATGTTATGGGTAGCTTTAAATGTGCCTTCAATAACCAGGTGTTACCTATGCAAACTGGTTTTTAGATTTAAGAAGTGCATAAAGCCCTTCTTCAATTAGACAGTCAGGCTGAGTTATCCCTCAGGTGAGGGGGGTTAAAACTGATCTGGGTAAGGATGGACCATAAACAAAGTAGGCGAGGCAGGGAGGCCCCGCCCAAAAACCACGGGCAGGGCAGTCCGAAGGGCAACGCCCCTATGGGTCACGTGCTCGTAGACCGCCAATAGCCGCCCCCGAGCCCACCTTGGGGACGGGGCGGGGCGCCCAGCTGGCGTCACCAGGACAACGGGCGTCGCCAGCGCCGTGTGACTCCGGGCTGTGGGCGCTCTCGCGGCTCAGCGGCCATGGTGAGTCTGGGGCCCACGCCGGCCTGCCCTTCCCGGTCCTGGCGGGGTCCCAGCGGGGCAGCCCACTGGCGCTGGGCGAGTGGCGCTGGGGTTGCTAGGAGGCTGGGCCGCGGCCTGCGAGACTGCCCGGTAGGGCGGGTCGGGTCGGGGGAGAGGGACCCGGGGGAGACGGGAGTGCCCGCTTGCCCAGGGGCGACTGCGACGCTGGGTTTCCTGCTTCTGGATGTCTTGGTCAGAAGGGCCCTTACCTACTGGGCGCCTGGATGGCGTGACGCTGACCATTTGCCCCGACAAGCCTGGGAAGCCACCCAGGGAGGGTGTGGTTTAAAAAATATGAACAAATATTCGTATTTCCTTATATTCCAAACTATGTCCTTCCAGGTTTGTTTTTATGCAATTATATATAAATAATATGCACAATATACATTTCTTTCAAATGTATCATCTTACAGGCTTTTTTGCCATGTAGAAATTTAAATTTGCACTTTTGGAGATCCTCCCTAATTTTTATTAAAATGGGTGGGGGTATGAAGTTGAATTTTTTTTTTCTGAGTGCAGTATCTTCACTATGGCATTTAATTAATTCATAATCAGGACATTGTAAACGTCTTAAGAAAGCATTACCTTTGTTCAGTAAACTTGAGCGTGAGTGGGTGCACCACCTGGCTCTTATAAAGCTCCTTTCTAAAACCTGACTTGAAGACTCACCTGTCTGCTGAGCTGTCAGCTTGAAGAGACAGGGTTCAGTAAATTGCCTGATAAAGGTGTGATTTCTCCAAAGTCCTTTGAGCCCTCTAAGAAGAGAGGAGCTAAACATTGCCTGGAGACCCACCCTTAGTGTAAAATATTTGAGGGTGTATGTTTGTAGGGGTGGGTACTAGCAAACTGCCTAGTTTTAAGAAACAGTTTTTACCGTGAGTAATTCAGTGGAGATTTGCTCCTTATATGCAGGGGTAAGTGCTGATGAGCTGAGAATGGTCCTCAGGTGTCATTTGGCGTTTTTGGAGAGAACACTTACCATTTGGAAATGTGACTGGCTCTTTCTTATTAAGGGGAAGGAAGTGACGGTGGTGGTATTAAAAAAAAAAAAAAGGTGGATAATCTCTGCCTCTCCTTGACCCTGGAAAAGCAATTCCCAAGTATATGTCCTTATAGCAGGAAAACAACATTACCCATAAAGGGCAGCAATGTCCTCTTTATTTTGTTCGTGTTCCTTTTTAATTCTGAATTGTACTTAGGTGACAAAGTATAACCTAAGAATTGTTCTTAGGAACCAGCAAGAGTTTCTAAGAATGAGTTTTATAAAAATATTTGTTTAAAATGTTGCAGTGGTTAACTTTTATGTGTTATAATTGTGAAAAGCCTTTAGAGTCACAGGAAAAAGTCCAGGAATTATTTTCATAGTTCTCTGAAGTTTCATTTTCTCCTACTGTCCATTTTCCTTTCTTCCCGTTCATCCGCTCCTTCCATCCTGACTCATGGTCCACCCAGTCACCATTATGATGGAGAATGGTTTTATGCAGTCTAAAACAAAGGCATTTTACTGTACTTTTGTGTCAGTGGTTGCTTTGTTGAACTTAGAAATATTTTGCCTTTGTATATCTTTAAATATTAATATTTAAAGTCAAGGAAGAAGTTAAATTGAGTGATAAGATGATGCTTAGGTTCCAAGGAATGCCAGCAATGATTGGTATAGAAGGAGGAGATGAAGAGGGAGGCAGTAGAGTCCCCAAAACTGTGTTCACAATCACATTATACTTCAGTAAATGCTTGATTCTGCTTTAGCAGTTAATATAAATGACTTTGTACATCTGCTTAACTATTTCTCAGTGAAACTTTCTTCATATTTCTGCTCCCTTTATAATAATGAGAGCGATCATTTATTGTGTACATTCTGTGTACAAGACATTTTTCCAGGTGCCTTATGTATCTTATTTAGTCTTCGCAAGACATTTTTCCAAGTGCCTTATGTGTCTTATTTAATCTTCATAATAACCCTATGAGGAAAGTACCCTTTCTGCATTTTAGAGATGAGGAAACTGAGGCACCGAGAGGTACAGTAACTTGCTCAGGTCACCCAGCTGATAAATTGAGCCAGAATCCAAACCAGGCAGTTTGTCTTAGAACCTGCTGCATTATGCAACCACGTGTTGTATTGTAATGTACAGTGTCATTTTATGTTACAAAAAATATGGAATATATTTGTTAGTGAATTAGTTTTCCTCTGTATTTGGACTTCAACTTTTTTTGAGCACTTAGGAATACTTGTATTTTGTTTTTCCTGGCACTGAGCTGGAAACTACAGGGTAGGCATGCCCAGCCCTCTTTCTCTTATCCTTTTTCTCCCCTCCTTCACAAAGATGAAATGAAGACAAATTATTAGGTCAGGGTTCACACACATGGCCATAATAGCGCTGAGAATTTTTCTTGTCACTTCAATTCATGTTCAGGAAATGACACCTGCTTTTTGTGAATCACAATTATCAGTGCTTTTTATAAAGCAGTTTATATTTGGAGATGTAGCAGTGTTTTGAAAAATAAAATTACGATACAATTTTCTGAGTTTTCTTATAATATTTTTTATTATAAAACTTATACAAAAAGCATTGAATAATTATTTAATATTACTTCATATGGATCAAAATATATTTTGTACTACCTACTACTTGTTATTATCAAGTTTTTTTACTACCTTAGCTCATAAGACATTTTTTTTTTTTGAAGTATACTATAACATTGTATTGAACAGCTTTCCCATTTAAACCATTCACTTGGACTTTTTTGTATTTCGTCTCTTCCCTTTCTGTATTTGTGTGTGGTTAGGTTTCTCAAACACAACGTGGGGGGAAAATATTTACCATAAAATATTTATTTGTAATTTTTCAAATTAAAATGATTTTCTTAACTGAGGTTTATAGAGAGTTTTGCTGTTTTTGCCATCCTATGGTATAGTTAAAATAATTTATATGATGAAAAGTAGAAGTTTTTCTCTATATTAATTTCCCTACTCTTAAAATTTTATTGTGGTGATATATATGTATATATATAAAACATAAAACTTACCATTTTAACAATTTTTAACTGTACAATTCAGTGGCATCAATTACATTTACAATTTTGCTCTGCCATCATCAACATCCATTACCCAATCTTTTCTATCATCCCAAACAGAAAATCTGTGCCCATTAAGGAATTATTCCCTGTTCCTCCCTTCCCTTCTCCTCTGGTAACCTCAAATCTGTTTCTGTCTATATGAATCTGCCCTTTTCTAGATACTTTCCATAAGTGGAATCATACAATATTTGTCCTTTTGTGTCCGAAAACATTTAGCATAGTGTTTTCAAGGTTCAACCATGTTGTAATATGCATCAGAACTTCATTCCATTTTACAGCTGAATAATACTCCATTGCATGTGCATAGCACATTTCGCCCCCATTCATCTGTTTGTGGACACTTGTGTTATTTCTACCTTTTGGTTATTGTGAATATTGCTGCTGTGTGCATTGGTATGTAAGTATCTGTTTGAGTCCCTGCTTTCAGTTTTTTGGGATATATACCTAGAAGTGGAATTGCTGGGTCATATGATAATTCTATGTTTAACTTTTTGAGAAACTGCCATATTACTTTCCACAGTACCTGTACCATTTTGCATTCCCAACAACAATGCATGGGGGTTCCTATTTCTCCACATCCTTATCAAACGTGTTATTTTAATAATAGCCATTGTAGTGGATGTGAAGTTGTATATCATGTGGTTCTGATGCATTTCCCTAACAGCTAATAATGTTGAGCATCTTTTCATGTGTTTATTGGCCATCTGTATGTCTGTTTTGGAGTCAACCCAATTTCTGAATTGGGTTCTTTATATCTTTTTGTTGTTGGATTGTAGAATTTCTTTATATATTCAGGTATTAAATCCTTATCAGATGTATGGTGTCTTAGTTTGCCATGACAAATTCCACACTATGAGTTGACTTAAACAATGAAAACTTACTGTCTGACAGTTTTGGAGGCTAGAAGGCTTCCTCTTGTGGTTGGTAGTATCTGATATTGGTTTGCTGTAATCCTTGGGGTTGACTTGCATCTGTGTCTCATGTTGCATGGGGACGCCTTTCCTTTCCCTTCCAGATTCCTGCTAATTTCCTGTGTCTGGTTCCTCCTTTTTTTTTTTTTTAAAGGCTTCTAGTAATTCAGATTACGTCCACCCTTATTCAGTTGGTTCACTGAATTAATTAATTACTTAAATGAATGGATTAATTACTTTAAGTAGTTAAGTGATTACTTAAATGAATGAATTAATTACTTAAATACCTTAGGTAATTATAACATCTTCAAGAAATCTTGTTTACAATGGGCCACACCCACAGAATGCAGATTAAGAACATGTCTAAATTAGGGTACATAATTCAGTGTACCACATCTGTTTTCTAAATATTTTCTCCCATTCTGTAGGTTGGCTTTTTTCACTTTCTTGATTATATCTTTGCAAAAATGTGTTTATTTTAATAAATTCCAGTGTGTTTTTTTCTTTTGCTGCTCATGCTTTTGGTATCATATCTAAAATCTACTGTCAAATCCCAAATCATGAAATTTTGCTGTATGTTTTCTTCTAAGAGTTTTATGCTTTTACTCTTATATTAAATTGATTTATCCATTTTAAGTTAATTTTTATATATAGTGTGAGATAGGAATTCATCTTCATTCTTTTGCATGTGGATATTCAGTTTTACCACTAGCATTTGTTGAAGAAATTATTCTTTCCCCATTGAATGTACTTGGCACCCATGTAATAAAATCAATTGACATAGATATGTGGGTTGATTTCTGGACTTTCAGTTCTATTCTGTTGGTCTATATGTGTGTCCTTAAGCTTGTACAACACTGTGTTGATTACTCTAGCTTTGTCTTGTTTTGAAAGCGAGAAGAGCGAGTCCTCCAACTTTATTCTTTTTCCAGATTGTATTGGCTATTGGGAGGCCCTTGCATTTCTGTATGAATTTAATGATTAATCATTCCATTTCTGAAAAATAAAAAAAGGCCTGTAATTTTCTTACTTTTGACAATATTGGTCTCCATTTGTTTGTGCTAGGTAGGTGAAGCGTGTGTGTGTGTGTGTGTGTGTGTAAATTTTGGTAATTGTTACAATAGCTTTCTTTCATACAGCCCTTCCTCTGTGCTCAGTTTTGGACAGAAACATTTATCTCATTTGATCCTTCCAACATTCCTATGAAATTGATATCGTTCCCATTGCTGACTTAGTTTGCTTAGGCAATTTGCCCAAGGTCACAGAGCTGGTAAGTGGCAGAGCCAGGATTTGAACCCAGTCTGTCTGTCTCAACATCTGGGATCTTAACTATTACACCATGGCTTCTTTCCAGACTAAAGGTGTTTCCAGGGTTTGTCATTAATGTGCTACAAGATTAAGAGACTCAATGTATTATCAGTTAAGTCAACAGGCTCTTTTTTTTTTTTTTTTTTTTTTTATGGGCAGGCACTGGGAAACGAACCCAGGCTCTCTTTTGTTTTATGAAAAAGTTTATTATGATGTTACCTAGTGACATCCTACAGATTTACATGGTTCTTTCTCTTTTTTTTATTAAACATTTTTTATCATGAAATATATACAAAAAAGCAGTAAATTTCAAAGCACACTGCCACAATTCGTTATAAACAGCTTTCAGAATTTTGTTTGGGTTATAGTTCCGCAATTGCAGGTTTTTCTTTCTAGCTGCTCCAAGACACTGGAAACTAAAAGAAATATCCCTATAATGATTCAGCAGTCATACTCATTTGTTAAATCCTATCTTCTCTGTTATAACTCCTCCTTCTCCTTTCATCCTTTTCCCAGTCTTTAGGGGTATTTGAGCTATGCCCAGTCTTACTTTTTCATGTTGGAAAGGGATATTGATAATATGGGATGGGGGATGGAACTAGTTGATGTTCTTGGAGAGGCTGGCTCCTCTGGATTTCAAGGTTTTATCTGGCCTAGGAACCCATCTGGAGGTTGTAGGTGTCTAGAAAGTAATCATAGTGCATGAAACTTTTGTAAAATCTCTGCTAGAACCATATAGGTGTTCTTGAGGGTTGACAGGAATGGGTTTGGTTGGGGTTGGCACACCTTGATAAATAACAATATCTAGCTGAAGCTTGCAAAAAAGTAGTAGCTTCCAGAATAGCCTCTAGAGTCTGTTTGAACCTCTCAAGTAGACTCTCAAAATGTAACCTTATTTTGTTACATTTCTTTCCCCCCTTTTGGGCAGGAAGGCATTGTTGATCCTGTGGTGCCAGGGCCATGCTTGTCCCTGGGAGTCATGTCCCACGTTTTCAGGGAGGCTTTCACCCCTGGATGTCATGTCCTACAGGGTGGGGGTAGCTGGGTAATGATTTTCCTTCTAGAGTTGGGCTTAGAGAGAGAGAGAGGCCACATCTGAGCAACAAAAGAGGTTTGTACGTAACTCTTAAGCATAACTACAGGTAGTCTTAGCTTTTCCACTAGATAAATAAGCTTCACGAGAGTGAGCCTCAAGATCAAGGGCTTGGCCTATTGACTTGGAAGTTTCTAATGTCTGAGATAGTTTCAGGGGTTTCCCCAGTGATAAAGCTTAATAGTTGCATATTTTTTCTCCTGTTCCTCAAGGGACTTTACCAATACCCTTTTATTATATGTGTGTTCTTTTTCTTTCAGTGCAGACAATCAAAACTCAAATATGGGCAACTGTTGTAGAGCTTCATTTTCACTTCTGCTTTGTCAGCCATTACTCATTTACTTTATGTCCTACTTCTACCCACTAGAGTGTCTGCCTCAGCTACTGCCACTTCTGTTGGTGGAGTGGAAAGCTGGAGAGACACTGGAAATGTCTGGAGGAAAGCCATATCATTTAGGATTTATAAGCCTTTGACTTCCTTTCAGGGGAAGTATTTGGCAGGCTTAAGTAGAGGAGTAGCATAATACAACTTATATTTCATAGAAGGGTCATCCTGTCTGTTGTATGGAAAATAGATTTGGGGTAGTGTTGAGGGAAGAAAAGACAAAAGGCAGTAGAGACTAGATAAGAATTATTATTGCAATAATGCATAGAATTAACTTATGTAGAATATAAAAAAAAGCAAATTCAGGAATGATTTTAAGAGTTTGAGCCTAATCCAAAGGTAGAAGGTGTTGCCAATTACTGTGTTGAAGAATGGGAGAAGCAGGTTCTGGGCAGGGCTGAAGAAAACAGGAGTTGTTTTTGTATTTGTTAAATTGTAGTCCTTATTAGACATCCTCATTAGACATCTAAACAATGTGAGGGTATACATTTTTAAAGTACAGAATTCGTTGAATCTTGGAGTATAAGAGTTGGAAAAAATGTTTTTTAATTTATCTAGTACAATGCCTTTATTTTACAAATTAGAAATATTGAGAAGTTTCATAATTTACCCAGAGTCATACAGCTTTTACTACACACGCAATACAAAGAACTGTAGACTTGGAGATTATAGGACATGTGAGTGTACATGCGTGGGAGATACAAGTTTAATTTGGAGTTTTTCTAATTTTTAGCTCTGAACCTTCAGCAAGTCATTTATCTAACTCTAAGACTGTTTTTCAAAATTGATAATAAGCACTTTCATTTTCTGTTAGGATGTTTAAAGTTAAAATAGTCAGTACCTGAAGCTCCCACCCTAATGAGAACAAACTGGGTAAGCCACAAAGCATAGTTCATTAAAAATCTGCTGAGGGGAGGTGGTGCAGAGGACACAAGGAAATTTAAATTTAAAAAATCCTAAAAGTAATGGGCCCTTCCCAGGAAAGAAGAGACATGTAGATGCTTTCATCCATGATGGAGCTGTTGGGTGGAAGACTAATCTACCATACACAGGTAGAAAAACCAACCACATCTTTAATGGCTGATAATCTAGTGGGCTAGAGTAACATTTTGGAATCCTGAGGAGCTCCAGCCACAGAGCAAGGCTGCACCTACCTGCATCTCTTGCTCATGGGCCTTTGCTGGGTACATGGGAATAATATGCTGAAGACTTGGAGCAGGGGAAGAGAGTTAAGAATGATACTGTACAGATATATGGGGCCTACTGAAGGCTGAAATCTGGGTAGAAGAGCTAATGGAAATCTTGAGATACTAATGACCTTCACTGAGTGTAAGGCAAAAGCTTCCGCAGGCTGGGGCTAAGTCAGAATTGCTGAGAAAAAAAATCTGTCTTACTAGCCAGGTTTTCATGGAGGACAAGGAAACAGCATTTCAAAAGTTAGACTCAGAGTAATAGGGCAAAGAGAGATCTTTGGGTGCTTATGGAGACAGAGGATGCTTTTGGAGAGCAAAGATCCTGGCAGTAGGATATAAAAGAGGAAGAGATCTCTCTCAGTTCAGAAAGCTGGCAACTAGGTTGTAGAACATAAAGAGATCTGTAAAGTTTCACCGGTGCTCAAATCCCAAGTTCTGAAGGTAAGATATGGTTTTACCCTGTGCCGGTTTGCAAGGATTATGTGCCCTAGAAAAGCCATGTTTTAATCCTGATTTTATCTTGTGGAGGCAGCCATTTCTTTTAATCCCTATTCAGTACTATAGGTTGGATATTTGATTAGATTATCTCAACAGAAATGTGACTCGCCCAATTGTGGATATTAATACTTCATTAGAGGGAGACGTGACTCCATGCATTCCAGGAGGGTCTTGATTAGTTTACTGGAATCCTTTAAAAGAAGAAGCATTTTGAAAAGAGCTTCAGAGCCATGAGAACCACAAGAGCCCAAGCGGCCAGAGACCTATGGAGATGAAGAAGGAATATGCCCCCAGGGGAGCTTCATGAAACCAGAAGCCTGGAGAGAAAGCTGGTAGATATCACCATGTTCTCTATGTGCCTTTACAGTTGGGGGAGAAACCTTGAACTTCATCAGCCTTCCTAGAGTGAAGGTAACCTCTTGTTGGTGATTTTATTTGGACATTTCTATGGACTTGCTTTGATTTGGACATTTTCACAGCCTAGAACTGTAAATTTGCAACCTAATAAATTCACCTTCTTAAAATCCATTCTATTTCTGGAATATTGCATTCCAGAAGCTTGCAAACTAGAACACATCCTAAGATCATTCTAAGTTATTTATGAACTGAATCTAACTAATGCTACAAAAAAATCTGAAACCTGGTTGAACTATAGATTCAACCTCCTAAGTTCTCAGCAGCCTAAGTGAAGAAGTAGCCTCTTGTGTAGGGGGGAAGTGGGTAAATTACTTTTCTTTTACACACAATATCCAGCATAAAAAATTATGAGAATGCAAAGAAAACGTGACCTATAGTCAGAAGAGGTAAGAGACGATAGATACAGACCTAGTGATGACACGTTAGAAAATATGAATGAACAGATGAAAAATTCCAGCAAGAAAATGAAGTATAAAAAAAACTAAAAGGAAATGCTAGAAATGAAAAAGTGATATCAGAAATGAAGAATTCACTTGATGGGCTGAACAGCAGACTGGACACATTGAAGGAAATCATCAGTGCACTTGAAGACAGGTGAACAGAAATTACCAGCGTCCATGAACTGTGGGATGATACCACATTGTCTGATATCTATGTATGTAGAGTCTCAGAAGAAAAGAGAAAGCTCAAACAAAGGAGAGGTCTGAAGAGATAATTGCCAAGAAATTCCCAAAATTGATGAAAGATATTAACTCACTTATCTAAGAAGGTCAGCAAACTCCGGCAAGGATAAATACAATGAAGCTTAAACTTACACTCACCATAGTCAAATTTTGAAAATATTTTTACAGAGGAGGCTTAAAAGGCAATTAAAAAAAGGCAAAAACACAGTACATAAAGGAAAACAACACCACTTACTGTTTAAAGCAAAAGTAGTAACAGTGTATTATTGGGTATCTAGTCTACATATCAGTAAGATATATGATGATGATCACACCATGGGCAGAAGAAAGTTAAGTAAAGGTAGACCGTGATAAGTTAAAGATGTACACTGTAATCCCTAGAAGAAGTATTAAAAAAAATAGAGATATTGTTATAAGGTCAAGAAAGAGAAAATAGTATAAATATTGCTTTATCTGAAAGAAGATAGGAAACAGGAACAGAAGGATAAAGAACAGATGGGACAAATAGAAAGTAAGTATCAAGGTGATAGACTTAAAACTAATCATATCAATAATTACATTAAATGCAAATCGACCATATCCTCCAATTAAAAGGTAGCAGTTGTCAGACTGGATAAAACAGCATGATCCATCTATATGCTATCTTTAAGAAACACTTTTAGCAGAGTAGACTTCAAAATAAGAATAAGAAAAGAACAAAGATTAGAGCAGAAATGGAGAATTAAAAAACAGTAGAGTAAATTAATAAAACAAAAAGTTGATTCCTTGATATCAACAAGATTGGAAAACCCTGATCTAGACTGACAAAGTAAAAAGAGAGAAACTGCAAAGAAATAAAATCAGACATGAAACAGGATGCATTACATGAATTCCGAAGAAATAAAGATCATAAGTGGTTACTATGAACAGTTGTATGCCAGCAAACTACACATCTTAGATGAAATGGACAACTTCCTAGAAACACATGAACAACATATACTGACTCAAGAAGTAATAGAACACCTCAACAAACCAATCACAAATAAAAAAATCGAATCAGTTGTCAAAGAGCTACCAAACAAAGAAAAGCCCAGGATTGGATGGCTTCCTAGGCAAGTTTTACCAAGCATTCCAAAAAGAATTAATACCATTCCTGCTCAAATTTCCAAAAAATTGAAGAAAAGGGAACACTACCAAACTCATTCTTTGAAGCCATCATCATTCTAATACCAAAGCCAGATAAAAGAGAAGTAAACTTCAGATTAATCTTTCTAATGAATATGATGCAAAAATCCTCAACAAAATACTTGCAATAGCCTATTAAAATCCAATAGCATGTTAGAAGAATTATACACCATGACCAAGTGGGTTTCATTCCAGGTATTCAAGGCTGGTTCAACAAGAAAATCAATTAATGTAATATACCACATTAACAAACAAAGGGGAAAAACCACATGATCATCCTGATTTGATGCAGAATAGAGATTTGACAAAATCCAGCATCCTTTCATGTTAAAAGCACTTTTAAAAGTTAGGTATCAAAGGAAGCTTCCTTAACATGATAAAGGACGTATATGAAAAACCCACAGCTAGCATCATGCTCAATGGTGAGTGACTGAAAGCTTTCCCTTTAAGATTGGGAACAAGACAAGTTTGCCCACTGTCACCAGTGCTTTTCAAAATTGTGCTAGAAGTTCTAGCTAGAGCAGTTAGGCAAGAAAAAAAAAAAAGACTTCCAGTAAAACTGTCACTATTTGCAGATGGTATGACCCATATTTAGAAAATCTAGAAAAAAATGACAACAGAGCTACTTGAGCTAATAAAATTAGCAAGTTCAGCAAAGTGGCAGTATACAAGATCACTCAAAAATCAATGTTATTCTGTACACCAGTAATGAGCTATCTTAGGAGGTAATCAAGAAAAGAAATCTATTTACAATAGCATCTAAAATAATCAGATATCTAGGAATAAACCTAATCAAGGACGTGAAAGACTTGTACACAGAAAGCTACAAAATATTGCTAAAATAAATCAAAGAAGACCTGAATAAATGGAAAGACATCCTGCATTCATGGATTGGAAAGGTAAATGTCATTAAGATGTCATTTCTACCCAAATTGTTCTACAGATTCAATGTAATACCAGTCCAAATTCCAACAGACTATTTTGCAGAACTGGGAACGCCAATTATCAATTTTATTTGGAAGGGTAAGGATCTTGAATAGCCAAAAACATCTTGAAAAGAAAAATGAAGTGGAAGATATCATTGTTTCCTGACTTTAAAGCATATTATAAAGCCACAGAGGTAAAAACAGCATGATGCTAGCATAAAGATAGACATATTGATCAATGGAATTGAATTGAGAGTTCAGAATTAGACCCTGAGATCTGATCAGTTGATTTTTGATAAGGCTCCCAAGTCCACTCAACTGGGACAGAACAGTCTCTTCAATAAATATTGTTGGGTGAATAAAAGAGGACCCCTTTTGCACACCCTGTTAAAAAATTAACTCAAAATGGATCAAAGACCTACATAAAAGAAGCAGTACTATGAAACTCCTAGAAGAAAATGTAGGGAAACATTTTCAAGACCTAGTAATAGGTACTAGTTTCTTAGACTTTATAACCAAGGCACGGGCAATGGGAAAAAAATAGATAAATGGAAACTACTCAAAATTGAATACTTTAGTATTCTTTAAGATCATGCTTTTTTTGTTGTTTTTATAAAAACTTTCAAATATACAGAGCAGCAGGAAACCACAATTAACACACATTTCACTCATCTCTTAGAATTTAATAGTTTTAAATATTGCCAGATGTTCTAGTTTGCTAGCTGCTGGAATGCAGTATACCAGAAACAGAATGGCTTTTAAATGGGGAATTTATTAAGTTGCAAGTTTTACAGTTCTAAGGCCATGAAAATGTCCCAATTAAAGCAAGTCTAAAAAAAAATGTCCAAATTAAGGTACCAACAAGAGGTTAACTTCATGCAAGAGAAGCTGATGAAATTCAGGATTTCTCTCTCAACTGGAAAGGTACATGGTGAACATGGTGGCTTCTGCTAACTTTCTCTCCAGGCTTCTTGTTTCATGAAGCTCCCTTAGGGACATTTTCTTTTTTCATCTCCAAAGGTCTCTGGCTGCTTGGGCTTTCTAGCTTTCTCCAAAATGTATCCTCTTATAAAGGATTCTAGTAAACCTTGAATGGGTGGAGTCACATCTCCCTCTAATAAAAGGTTAATACCCACAATTGGGTAAGTCACATCTCTGTGAAGATAATCGAATCAAATTTCCTACCTACAGTGCTGAATAGGGATTAAAAGAAACATTTGGGGCGGCTGCTGTGGCTCAGCAGGCAGAACTCTGACCTGCCTTGCTGGAGATCTGGAGTTCAATCCCTGGTGCCTCCTGCCCATATGCAAATTAAAAAAAAAAAAAAAAAAGAAACATTTGCCTCCACAAAATGAATCAGGAATAAAACATTGCTTTTCTAGGGTACTTAATCCTTTCAAACTGGCACACCATATTTACTCTTCTTTTTTTCCTGAAACTTTAAAAAAACAATTAAAGATATTAGCTCATTTTCCCACAAAATCCTTCAGTATTCATTTCTTAAAAATAAGAACTTTTTCCTGCATAACCACAAAATCACTAATGTTTTTTACAAAATTTACTTCCATACTTTTTAATATTGAGTCTGTATACGCAGATCCATTCATAGCTTATTTATTTCCCAGGATCCAGTCAAGGACCATGTATTATGTTTGATCATTATGACTTGATAAAGCCAAACTTAATTTCCACTTCCTTAATGGAAATTTTCTTGTTCACTACACTAGCCCCTTCTAAAGATTTCTGTAATTTCTTTTGATCACTCATTTAGCACTTAATTGTGAAACCAGTTGTAAATTCTCTTGGGTTGCTGAATCCTGTTATTTAATATTTTATAGCTCTTTTAAAAATTTTTATTGACACATCTTCACACACATACATTCCATACATGGTATACAATCAGTGGCTCACAGTATCATCATATGGTTGTGTGTTCATCACCATAATCATTTTTTTAGAACATTTGCATCACTCTAGAAAAAGAAATAAAAAGAAAAAATTCATACATACCATACCTCTTACCCCTCCCTCTCATTGACCACTAGTATTTCCATCTACCCAATTTATTTTACCCCTTATCTCCCCTATTATTTGTTTATTTTTTTATCAATTTTTTTTAAACTTATCCATACCCTGGATAAAAGGAGCATTAGACACAAGGTTTTTACAATCACACAATCACATTGTGAAAGTTGTATCTTTATACAGTCATCTTAAAGAATCAAGGCTACTGGAACACACTTCAACAGTTTCAGGTACTTTCCTCAAGCTACTCCAATATACCATAACCTAAAGAGGGATATCTATATAATGCATAAGAATAAACTCCAGGATAACCTTTCAACTCTGTTTGAAATCTCTCAGGCACTGAAACTTTGTTTCGTCTCATTTTTCTCTTCCCCCTTTTGGTCAAGAAAGCTTTCTCAATCACATGATACTGGGTCCTAGCTCATCCCCACAAGGCAGGTCCCACATTGCCAGGGAGATTCACACCCCCTGGGAGTCATGTCCCATGTAAGAGGAAGGACAGTGAGTTTACTTGCCTAGTTGGCTTAGAGGGAGAAGATAAATCTGAGCAGTGAAAGAGGTTCTCTGGGAGTGACTCTTAGGCATAATATTAAGTAGGCTTAGCTTATCCTTTGCAGGAGTAAGTTTCATGGGGGTGAACCCCAAGAACGAGGGTTTTGCCTATTGAGTTGGTTGTCCCCACTGCTTGGTAGAATATCAGAAATTCTCCAAGTGGGGAAGTTGAATATTTCCTTTCTCCCTAGTCCCCAAAGGGAACTTTGCAAATACTTTATTCACTGCCCAAATTACTCTGGAATGTATTCGGGGCATCACAATAATCTGGACAAACCAACAAAATCTTACACCCTATTCAGGATTCCATGTATTTATGGTGTTCAACTAAACTGACCATACAAGTTAAATTAGGCAGTGCACTACTCATAAATTTTGCACCAAATAAAATCTCTCCCCTTGGTCTTACACAGAAGTTGATATTTTAAAATATGAACGATATCATCCTTTACTGTGTATTCTGTTCTACCTTAGTTCTATCCAGATCAGCTTCCTTCATGTCTCTATTCGAAGTCTGATTCCTTTTTCAACTTTTAAAACAGTTCCTGTATGAGGTAGTGCTGACTTTCATAGCTTCAGAACTTTAACTCTGAGTCTCACTTGTCACATAAATACCTGGAGTTTCTGGGAATGACCAGGTTATATACATACAGATCATTATCTCAGAATTTAGAAATAACAGTTACAACTCTTGAATATATGTGATTTCTGTAAGAGCTTATAATCTAGGACCCTTTACAATAGGCCCTAACCTCATAACCCATGCTCTCAACTTCAGTTCACTGAGTTATATATTATAGTTAGTCTATGGGAGTGAGGCATGATAATATTTGTCTTTGTTTCTGACATTTCATTCAATGTACAGTCCTTAAGGCTTATTCACCTAGAGCATGTATAGGCCTTTTTTTTTTGAAGGCATAATTTATTCCGCCTTTTAGAAATGTTTCTTTACTTTTTTCTACAGAGCAGTTTGTACATGGGAGAGTTGTACTGACATTTTTTAATGAAAAGTAATTCTTGGACTTAGGAGCATAAATTTAAGAGAGGAATTAGAGCTAATACCAAAATTTCTAGAATGGCTAATTAGGAAGACTGCAGGGCTTTTATGAATATGAGGCTTGGAAGTAAGCAATGGCAATTTTTTGAGGGAGAAAATAAGTCCCATATTAGTAATGATAAATTTAATAGGATTAAAGATCTGATGGGCAACTAGGAGAGTGGAGCTGGACTGTGAGTGAAAGGATCTGTTTTCAGACATGTCCCATAGTGGTTCTGTAGGGCTGTAATGGAAAGGTGTGTTCAGAATGCCAGAGCAGAGTGGAAGGAATGGACATTTGGACTTTATGGACACAGGAAAGCATTCACAGAGAATGTGGTCTTTGAGCTGTGTCTACCATGAATATCCATTTACTTCTCTTAAAGAAACATTGCTCCCTACATGGTACATGATTCCCAGGGATATAAATCTCCTTGGCAACATGAAATAGAACTCCCAGGATGAGCTGGGTCCTGGAATCATGGGATTGAGAAACCTTTCTTGACCAAAAGGGGGAAGAGAGAAATGAGGCAAAATGAAGTTTCAGTGGCTGAGAGATTTCAAACAGTGGAGAGGTTATCCTGGAGGTTATTCTTATGCATTTTAGTTTATGGTTTATTGGAGTGGCTGGAGGGAAATGCCTAAAACTGTTGAACTCTGTTCCAGTAGGCTTGATTCTTGAGGATGATTGTATAATGATACAGCTTTTACAATGTGACTGTGTGATTGTGAAAACCTTGTGTCTGGTGCTTCTTTTATCCAGGGTATGGACAGATGAGTTAAAAAATAAGGATAAAAATAAACAATTTGGGGGGGGATAAAGGATAAAAAATGGGATCGATTGAAATACTGGTGGTCAATGAGAGGGAGGGGTAAGGGGTATAGGGTGTATGAATTTTTTCTATTTTATTTCTTTTTCTGGAATGATGCAAATGTTTTAAGTCTGATCATGGTGGTGAATACACAACTATATGATGATATTGTGAGCCGTTGATTGTACACCATGTGTGGACTGTATGTTTATGAAGACGTCTCAATAGAAATATTTATTAAAAAAAAACACGGCCTTGGTATGAAAGAAGCCTGTTTTGTACGAAGGAAAATATTTGTTAATTATTGAGTATAGGTCTTGGTAGCTACTGTGCATTAGTTAAATATTTATTGAGTGACAGCAGTAAAGAAAGGGCTAGGAAAAAAAGATAGGGTCAGAGGAACCCAGTGAAAAAATGAGATTTCAAGATGGAGGAAAAAGGTGGTGGTGAGAGTCAAGTATTTAAAAGACATTCAGGCTTCTGGGTCAAGATGGCAGATTAACAACGTGTGCATTTTAGTTCATCCTCCAGAACAACTACTAAGTAACCAGAAACAGTACAGAACAGCTCCTGGGGCCACATCAGTGACCGGACACACAACGTACCCCAGTCTGGACCAGCTGGACGGTCTGCGAGCACCACCCCCCCCCCCAGAACCGTGAGTTCCCCAAGCTGCGGTGGCCAGCGCCCCTCCCCCACAGGCTGCTTCCCAGAAGGGAAAGGAAAGAGACTTCACCAGCAGCAGGGGCTGAGCACAATCAAACGCCAATTGTGGAATTAATTAACAAATTCTGACTTCTGAAAATAGGCCCCCAGCTTAGGTGAACCTGGTCAAAGCGGAGGTTGCTCATTTTTGCCTCAGTGCCAAGGGGGCAGGGCTGACGGAAAAAGGGGGAAAAAAATAGAAGGAAACAGAGGTTTTTGTGGCTGTGTTTCTACAAAGGCTTGACTGCCTTTGGATATAGTGGCAGGACTTCTCAGGCTGCAACTGCCCCAGGTATAGGCAGGAGTGAGCTCTTTTGGGGTCTTCTCTAGAGCCTGTGCCTTCCCCAGGGGAGGGGTGAAGCCCAACTCAGGTGGAATCCCTCTCTCAAGGAATTCAGACACCAGGGCTTGGTAATTTGAAGCCATTAAAACCAGCCTACAAACTCTCCTCTGTCTCCACCATGCCCCCAGCAGGAAGAGTCTGCCTAAGTTAAAGGTACTGCATCATCTTACGCTGGTAGGACCTGCAGGTAGACAAGCACCACATACTGGGCAGGATAAGAAAAACAGAGTCCAGAGACTTCACAGGAAAGTCTTTCAACCTGCTGGGTCTCACCCTCAGGGAAAACCGATGCAGATGACTCTTTCCTCCTGATAGGAGGCCAGTTTGGTCTGGGAAAATCTGGCTGGGGTCTGTAATACCTAAGTAGACTCCCCATACAAGCAGGGCAAGAAACAAGAAAACAAGAACTGAAAAATTCTCCTCCGTTAAACAAAACCTAAGCTAGAGGTCCAGATAAAGCTGAACGGAATGTCAAAGAACAGGTAGACAACAAATTCATCCAGCAAGAAAACCCTAGGTAAAAGAAGTGAAAACAATCTCCAGAATAAATGAATTACGGTAATTAAAGGTCTAGATGCCAGCAAAAAATAACAAATCACACTAGGAAAGTTGAAGATATGGCCCAGTCAAAGGAACAAACCAACAATTCCACTGAAATACAGGAGCTGAAACAATTAATTCAGAATATACGAACAGACATGGAAAACCTCATCAAAAACCAAATCAATGAATTGAGGGAGGATATAAATAAGGCAAGGAATGAACAAAAAGAAGAAATTGAAAGTCTGAAAAAACAAATCACAGAACTTATGGGAATGAAAGGCATGGTAGAAGAGATGAAAAAAACAGTGGAAACCTACAATGGTAGATTTCGAGAGACAGAACATAGGATTAGTGAACTGGAGGACGGAACATCTGAAATCCGGCAAGAATAAGAAAATATATGGAAAGAAATGGAAAAATATGAGCAGGGACTCAGGGAATTGAAAGACAATATGAAGCACACGAATATACGTGTTGTGGGTATCCCAGAAGGAGAAGAGAAGGGAAAAGGAGGAGAAAAACCAATGGAGGAAATTATCACTGAAAACTTCCCAACTCTTATGAAAGACTTAAAATTACAGATCCAAGAAGTGCAGAGTACCCCAAAGAGAATAGATCCAAACAGATGTACTCCAAGACATTTACTAATCAGAATGTCAGAGGTCAAAGAGAAAGAGAGAATCTTGAAAGCAGCAAGAGAAAAGCAATCCATCACATACAATGGAAGCCCAGTAAGACTATGTGTAGATCTCTCAGCAGAAACCATGGAGGCAAGAAGACAGTGGGATGATATATTTAAATTACTGAACTGCCAACCAAAGAATTCTATATCCAGCAAAATTGCCCTTCAAAAATGAGGGAGAAATTAAAACATTTTCAGACAAAAAATCACAGAGAGTTTGTGAACAAGAGACCAGCTCTGCACGAAATACTAAAGGGAACACTAGAGACAGATACGAAGACAGAAGAGAGAGGTGTGGAGAAGAGTGTAGAAAGAAAGACTATGAGTAAAGGTAAAAAGAAGGAAAATTAGATATGACATATAGAATCCAGAAGGCAAAATGGTATAAGAAAGTACTACCCGTGTAGTAATAACACTGAAGGTTAATGGATTAAACTCTCCAATCAAAAGACACAGTCTGGCAGAATGGATTAAAAAACAGGACCCATCTACTTGCTGTCTCTACTCAAAGGACATGAGGGCAAGAACACAAATGGACATTTGCACACCAATGTTTATAGCAGCATTATTTACAATTACCAAGAGATGGAAGCAGCCAAAATGTCCGTCAATAGATGACTGGCTAAACAAACTGTGGCATATACATAAGATGGAATATTATGCACCTGTAAGACAGAATAAAGTTATGAAGTATAAAACAACATGGATGGACCTTAAGGACATTATAGCCAAACACAAAAGGACAAATACTGTATGGTCTCACTGATATGAACTGACATTAGTGAATAAACTTGCAATATTTCAATGGTAACAGAGACCATCAGGAGATAGAAATAGGGTAAGATATTGGGTAATTGGAGCTGAAGGGATACAGATTGTGCAACAGGACTGAATATAAAAACTCAGAAATGGACAGCACAACACTACCTAACTGTAATACAATTATGTTAAAACACTGAATGAAGCTGCATGTGAGAATGATAGAGGGAGGAGGGCTGGGGCATAAATGAAATCACAAAGACGATAAAGATTGAGATGGTATTATCTAGGAATGCCTAGAGTATATAATGATAGTGACTAAATGTACAAATTTTAAAAATGTTTTTGCATGAGGAAGAACAAAAGAATGTCATTACTGCAGTGTGCTGAAAATAGATGGTAACTAATTTAAAAATTTCAACTTATGTGTGAGACTAAAGCAAAAAATGTTTATTTGGTACAAATTTTTATTTTGACTAGTGCATCTCCTAATATAACTTATGTAGATAGTTGGTTGAACACCTTAAGTACATGGAACTTTGGGTAGGACATCAGATTTTGTTGGTTTGTCCAGGTGATGCTCTGATGAATCCGAGTGATTTGTGCAGTGAGTGGAAAAGTATTTGCAAAGTCCCCTTTGGGGAATGGTGAGAACGGGGGAAAACTCAACTTCCCCAAGTTGAATTCTTGATATTCTCACAAGCAGTGTGGACAACCAAAGCTATAGGCTGAGCCCCCAGTCTTGGGGTTTGTTCATATGAAACTTAACCCCACAGGGGATAGGTCAAGCCTACTTAAAATTAGGCCTAAGAGTCACCCCCAAGAGAACCTCTTTTGTTGCTCAGATGTGGCCTC